>JAODAL010016268.1:0-81193 GCA_025379985.1 Phyllomedusa bahiana | reverse complement strand
AAATAAAAAATTTGAAAAGTTATGAAGATTTTTGGAAAGTCTCTTATTAAAAGACGGCAAATCACAGCTATTCATCAAATCCCTCAAATCAAAACAAAAATTGGGGATTCAAATTTAACTGCAAAGTAGATCTATCAACAAAGCTTGACTGACCAAAAGTGAAAAAAAACACCTGTCTGAAATGAATACGGATATTAAAAGGTATTTTTGGCACCTTTCAATTCACCTGTGGTGACCACCAAATTGCTGTATTCACATTTAACTGCAAAGTACCTCTATCAACAAAGCTGGCCTGCGCCAAAGTGAAAAAACATGTATCTGAAATGTATTCGGATAATAAAGGTATATTTTTGGCACCTTTCAATTCACCTGTGGTGACTACAAAATTGCTGTATTAACATTTAAGTGCAAGGTGCCTCAATGAACAAAGCTGTAGTGCGCCAAAGTGAAAAAACACGTATCTGTAATGTATTCGGATAAATAAAAGGTATTCTTTGGCACCTATCAATTCACCTGTGGTGATACAAATTGCTGTATTCAAATTTAACTCCCAAAGTAGAATCTATCAACAAAGCTGGCCTGCGCCCAAAGTGAAAAAAACCCCGTATCTGAAATGTATTCGGATAAAAAAAGGTATTTTTGGCACCTTTCAATTCACCTGTGGTGACTACAAAATTGCTGTATTCACATTAACTGAAAGTAGATCTATAACAAAGCTGGCCTGCGCCAAAGTGAAAAAACACGTATCTGAAATGTATTCGGATAAAAAAAGGGTATTTTTGGCACCTTTCAATTCACCTGTGGTGACTACAAAATTGCTGTATTCAATTTAACTGCAAAGTAGATCTATGAACAAAGCTGGCCTGCGCCAAAGTGAAAAACACGTATCTGAAATGTATTGGGATAATAAATGGTATTTTTGGCAGCTTTCAATTCACCTGTGGTGACTACAAAATTGCTGTATTCACATTTAAATGCAAGGTGCCTCAATGAACAAAGATGTAGTGCGCCAAAGTAAAAAAAACACGTATCTGTAATGTAATTCGGATAATAAAAGGTATTTTTTGGCACCTATCTATTCACCTGTGGTGAAAACAAAATTGCTGTATTCTCTTTTAAAGTGCAAGGAGCCTCAATGAACAAAGCTTTTAGTGCGCAAAGTGAAAAAACACGTTCTGTAAATGTATTCGGATAATAAAAGGTATTTTTTGGCAGCTATCAATTCACCTGTGGTGACTACAAAATTGCTGTATTCACATTTAAGTGCAAGGTGCCTCAATGAACAAAGCTGTAGTGCGCCAAAGTGAAAAAACACGTATCTGTAATGTATTTGGATAATAAAAGGTATTTTTGGCACCTATCAATTCACCTGTGGGGGACTACAAATTGCTGTATTCAAATTTAACTGCAAAGTAGATCTATCAACAAAGCTGGCCTGCGCCAAAGTGAAAAAACACGTATCTGAAATGTATTCGGATAATAAAAGGTATTTTTGGCACCTTTCAATTCACCTGTGGTGACTACAAAATTTTGTGGGACAAGCTGATGTTTTTATTGGTACCACTTTGGCGTTTATATGAGTTTTTGATCGCTTTTTATTTCATTTTATGTGCTGCGGGATGAAGAAAAATCTCAATTTTATGGCAGGTTTTTATTTTTTTATTTTACGGTGTTCACCGTGCGGGTTAAATAACATAACAGATTTATAGGGTAGGTCTTTATGCACGCAGCAATAACAAATATGTGTATTTTTTTAAAATCTTTTTTGGGCTGATTGATGTCAGGTTAGGGGAAAAGGGCGGTGTGCATGTTTTTATTTCATTTTTTGTGTTTGTGTTTTATGTTATTTTATTTAATTTTTTTTTACTTTTTTTTACTTTTTGTACTTTTACACTTTGTTTTTAACTTCTCCCCATAGGGGACTTGTAACAGGGATCTGCAGATGACTGTTACAATGGAGAGCAGCAAACAACATTACTGCTGTGTACTGCTCTCCATGGCAACTGTCAATCACTATGCCCGGCCATGCCCACAGTGCACAGCTGGGCATAGTGACGTCACAGGCAGCCCTGAAGTCTTTTTTAGGCTTACGGCTGTCAGGTATGCAGACGGCTGCGGCAATTGTGCCATGGCTGCTCTGATGGGGACAGAGGGAGCTCCCTCTGTCCTTCCCTTAGCTTTTGTGATTGCGGTTGATCACACAAGCTAAGGTGTTAATGGCTCGTGGCTAGGGCCAGCTAAGTAATATACAGCTGATCCCATGTTGCGATCATGCAGGCCCCACTAGAGAGCCCGCACGATGTCCAGGATGTACCTGCACATCCATTTGTTGGAAGTCACTTTCCGCTAGGATGTACAGGTACGTCCAATGTAGGAAATTGGTTAAAGAATATCAAGATTTTAAATAAAAACTATTTGAAAAGCAACAAAAAATAAGAAAAAATTTACTTAGGGACACAGTGGATCTGGTTGCTGATATTTAAAGGGAATGGGGCACATTTATCAAAGCAGTTGCACCAGAATTCTAGCACAATTTGTGCAAAAATGACGTTGCACATGAATTACACCACATTTACTATGTGTTTTAGCAGGGGCGTCGCTAGGCTAGTTTATTCGGGGCACAAGCCCCGGACAATCCTGCCTGTGCCCTGAGTCTCAGATCGCCAGGTTGCAGGCAGCTGCTATGTGCCTGCAGCTCCGACGATCTCCTGAGCTGTATGTGAATCCTTTAAACACACAGCTCAGAGCCATTATTCAGTGCAGGGAGGCAGAGGGAGAGCGACTGCACCAGTTGCCGGTGTTTAGCAGGGAGGATGGGGGCGCCTGTCACTCACTGTGGCTCCTGACTGTCAGGACTTCCTGTGCTGCAGCCGCGCTGAGCACGAGAGCCTGGCAGCCAGGAAGCAGTGAGTGAGGAGCTCCGCCCCCTGCTGTGCTCCCGGGTCCCGGACCATGCCACTACTCAGCCTTGACAACAGCAGCAGCATCATCATCATCATCATCATCCACAGGTGCCCAGAGAGGTCTCAAGTGAGTGAGTAGCCTCACTGTAGAGACCTGTGCTAGATAGTATAATAAAGGTAACACCACATAATCTTCATAAATATGAATTGTACTTAATGTGTATATGCATGTGTGTGTATATATGTATATTTGTGTATGCATATGTGTGTATATATGTTTGTGTGTATGCATGTGTGTATATATGTTTGTGTATATGTGTATATATGTATGCATGTATGTGTATATGTGTATATGTGTGTGTATGTGTATATGTGTGTGTATGTGTGTATATATATATGTGTGTATGTGTGTGTGTATATATATATGTGTGTATGCATGTGTGTATATATATATATATGTGTATGCATGTTTGTGTGTATATATATATATATATTTGTATTTGTGTATATGTGTATATATATATATATGTGTGTGTGTATGTGTGTGCATGCATATGTGTGTACATGTGTATGTGAATGTGTATGTACTGTATATATGTGTTTATGTGTATAAACACACATATCCACAATATTACCCCATTTGCGTCACTAAACATAATCCTGCCTGTTCTGTCCTTTACACATGTAAACTACAGCCTGATGATGAATTGTATCTGAATATAATTTTTTATACCTGTCATTCGTCAGGGTTGCGTACGTTTTTAGCTGCTGCAGCCAGACAAAGGGTACGTTCACATGGCATAATTGCGGGGTGCGTTTTGTGGTGTATTTGCCCTTTAATACGCTCTCTATGAAAGCTATGAATTACCATGTCGTCTTCTCCGGCGTACAATCCGATGGTATTGTATGCTGGAGGAGAGAAGTGACAGTCCCCCCGATAGAAGCCGCAGTTCTTGGGGCGTGAAAAATGCCGCGTGAACCCCGCCCTACTGAGCAAAACTTAAAACAAAGGGCCCGAGCCCCGGATGTTTTGGGACCCTAGCAACGCCCCTGTGTTTTAGACAGTTTTCAGACGCTTTATTGCCCCGTCCGACAAAGGGGGTGTGGCCTCTGAAAATGGGAGTGGCTTCACATAAAGGGGCGTGGCTTAACATGACTTGACAAAAATGCACCAGAATTTTGTTGTAGTTAGTGGTGTAACAGTAAGCCAACTTAATAGTGGTACAAAGTTAGTCTGAACATTTCTAACCTGCACCAGATTTATCAACACTATGATATATGTGGCGCATTGTAAGACGGTTAGGACTAACTTAAATCTGTCTTACAGTGAGACACTATTGATAAATGTGCTCCAATGTGTCTTCAGAAAAGGACCTATTGTTTAACTCATCTTGTTAAGTTAAACACATTTTTTAAGATTTTTTGGTCATGTTCTTTTAATTTTCCATATACGTATTAACCCCTTAACGTCCCTGGACGTATGAGTACATCTTAGGGTCGCTAAGGGGCTTTGCGGCAGCATCACAGCTAACACCCGGTGGTTACAGTGTGGGGGGGGGGCAGCACCGCCCGCGCTGTTTAACCCTTTAGATCAGGCATCCTCAAACTGCGGCCCTCCAGCTGTTGGGAAACTACAACTCCCATCATTTCCACTCTTATAGATAATATAAATGCATGATGGGAGTTGTAGTTTCCCAACAGCTGGAGGGCCGCAGTTTGAGGATGCCTGCTTTAAGTGCTGCTGCAAAGATGGCCGCGGCATCTAAATGAATGAAAAACTGTGCTGCGCACCGTTCTTCGCGCCGACCGGAGTCCCCGCAGTGTATCTGCGGGGATCCGATGCCTGGACATGTCAGCGGGAAGCCTTTTGAAGGCCTCCATCACTGCCATGTTCTCGTTTGCCCCACTTCCGGCCCCAGGCAGGAAGTGGGGAAACGGCATCTTTGTACACCCTAATGCATTTCTATGCAATGCATTGGGCTGTATAAACGATCGCGCCCCCTAGTGGTGAAGCGCACTAGGGGGACTCAGTGTTAAAGTAAAAGTAAAAAGGGACTCAAAGTTTTAAAGTACGAAAAAAGTATCAAAAGTTAAAATCCCCCTCCTTTCCTCATTTTACAAAAAAAACAAAAAAAAAATAAAAAAGATACACATATTTGGTATCGCCGCGTCTGAAAAAGGCAGATCTATAAAAATATAACATAAATTATCCCGTACGCTGAACGCTGTAGAAGAAAAAAATTCCAAACGGCAAAATTGCGTTTTTTGGTCATTTCACGTCGTATAAAAATTGAAATAACCGTGATCAAAAAAACGTCGCATGCATTCCAAACTGCTAGCAATAAAAAGTGCACGCAAAAAATGCACCCTCACTGACGTCCGTAGGTGTAAGTACAAAAAAGTTATTGGTCGCACAAAATGGCGCCGCTGCGCCGATTCCAAAATTAGAAAATGTTTGGAATTTTTTTATAGTAACAAAACATAACGGAAACCGTACTTGTTTGGTATTGGCGGATGCGTATCAACTTGTAGAACACAGATAACACATTATATTTACCGAAGATTGAATGCCGTAAAAGCAAAAAACCCGCAAACATGGTGAAAGTAAGTTTTTTTTCACAATTTGTCACACTTGGAATTTTTTTTTGCGGTTTCCCAGTATATTCTATAGTACAGTAAATAACACCATTAGAAAGTACATCTTGTCCCGCAAAATAAAAGCACTCATAGGTCTATGTAGGTGGAAAAATAAAAAAGTTATGGCTCTGGGAACGTGAGGAGGGAAAGACTAACGTGTCAACAAAAAATATCGCAAGATCTTTAAAGGTTAATATTGTTGAAATCCTGCAGTTCTATTTTGACCACTAGGCCTAACTATAGTCTGACACTTCCTGTTCTATAGAGAAATCTTTTCAGCAGTCTCCACATTATCGGCACAGTCAGGATTACACTGAAGGTGACACCAATGTGTATGGATAACACAGGATCCACCAGTCACCACAGGAGATGTCACAGCCCTCCCTCTCTCCTCTGTGTGAACTGACTTCTTCCCAGGTCACAGAGCATGCCCAGAAAACTCTCTTATAAAATTCAGTGGGTCTGCTCCTGTTCACAGACTGCTATGTCCATGAAGCTGCTGTAAAGCATTTCTCTAGATGCTGTTAAAAGATGACAACCCCCCCCATAATCATATAAAGAAAATAGAATTAAAAAATCTACAATCAACACATAAAAACAGCTAAGAAGAAAGTAATTTGCATCCGTGTCTTGCCTTAGTTTGCAAAATATTGGTAACAGATTCCCTTTAAAGGGCTTTTCCAAATAAACTAAAAAAAAAAAAAAAAAGAAATGCATACTGCTATGCTGGCATTAAAGCCCCAATATTGTCTCCGGTCTGTTTACCTCCTGTCCCTCTGACTGACGTGTGACAGATGTGCCATTTCTTTGACATGCCATTCACTTCCTAGGTGATGATGCCAAGAGAATGGCACATGGACGTGGAAGTGATGGCTGCAGCAGTCATGTACCATTTGGAGAGACAAGAAGTAAACAAAAATCAGAGACACCACTGGAGCTTTAACACTGGAACCTGGAACTCACAAAGGTGACTATATATATAATATATATATATATTTATATATATTATAATATTATATATATATATATTATATATATATTATATATATATATATATATATATATATATATATATAATGCATTTTGCACCTATTTTTAATTATTTTTCTTTTATTAGTGGGGAAAACCCCATTTTATGTCTTAAAGAGAACCTATCACACTAGTGACAGACATGCTGTTTCCAGCGCTGTGCCCCTTATTCTGTAAGATGCTGTAATTTTAGAGCATTTAGGGCCACATGTATGAAAACTGTCTAGGTCTAAAATTCACTTTGTTTCCCATAGCAACCAATCAGAGCGCCACTCTCATTTTCCCTGAGCTCTATATGAAATGAAAGGGGTGCTCTGATTGGTTGCTATGTGCAACAAAGAAAGTCTTAGACCTAGATAGTTTTCATACAAGAGGCCCTTAGTGCTCAAATCTTGTTCATGAGCAGGTGTAAGCCCCTCCCACCAAAGGCTCGCCCCATCCACCTGGCAGTTATTCACATGTTTCTACCTATTCAAAGTAATAGGTTAATCAGTTATGAGGTGGGCGGGATTAGCCTCAGGTAGGCGGGGCATGAATTAAATGGACTCTTTTCATGACTCTTTTCTGGCTGAAAACTGCAGATTTGAGCACTAAATACTCTAAAACTCCAGCATCTTATAGAATAATAGGCGCAGTACTGGAAAAAGCATGTATGTCACTAGCTTATGTTGTCCTCATCACGGGGGGGGGGCATAACCTATGTGACAGGTTCTCTTTAAATCTGGCAGTTTGCAGCCTGTTCTGCCAGAAAAGAGTCCAGCGTATCCATGAGAAGGTGTTAGCCCTGCCTACCTAAGACTAGCCCCACAAACCTGACAGTTATTCATAGGTTCTACCTATTCAAAGTAATAGGTTAATCAGCTGTGATGTGGGGTGAGCTAGCCTCAGGTGGGCGGGGCATTAATTAAATGGACTCTTTTCATGACTCATTTCTGACTGAAAACTGACAGATTTGAGCATTAAATGCTCTGAAACTGCTGCATCTTACAGAATAAGGGACACAGGGCAGGAAACAGCATGTCTGTCACTAACTTGTGTTGTCCTCAGCAAGGGGGGCATAATCTATGTGACAGGTTCTCTTTAAGACATAACTTACAGTATGTCTTAGTTATGCATGGGTTATAGACAGGGGTGCCAATAGGGCAGTACGGGCAGTACTCCTGTCAGGGGCCCTAGTCAAAAAGGGGCCCACTGATATGTTAAAAAATAGGAACTAGTAATGGGTCGGGCCCCATTTTATTTGGCTGTATGGGGCCCTGAAACAGGTTAATAGATGACTGATGGCAGCCCTGGATATAGAACCTAGATTTTCAGCCAATGAAGCTAATTTCTAATTCAAACAATACTGTCCAATTCGTGCAATCTATGGGGGTCAACCCCCAAACTCTTACAAATCACCCCTCAGTATTTCCAGTCATACATTATAGTCATAAGGTGGCAGTGGGGTAACATTTTATCATTTTCTGTAGATGAAAATCTTAGTAGCAAAATATTTTAACATGTTCTGGGTTTTTTTTCATGTCAGTTCCCAATTATTATTTTTTTAAATAAGGCAACAAAGTAGAAACGAGTTTTGTTTGTCAAGTGACAATATAATCTAAATGACCTCGTTAGTGACATCATCTAATGTCAGCAGGAAGTCCGAATCTGTAAATTAGAATTGGGAAACAATGTGCTGTGGCTGTAGCCTATCTGTTGCTAACACTGTAAGATGCTGCTTATCAACTGGGGCAACGGCTCTCATTGATATTATGCATCTAAAAGAAAAGGGAGCGACAAAAGCTTCATTTTTGTTATTGTAGAGTTAAAAGCTTAGACAGCATGTGGCGTTTTTGTTATTCTTGTTGTCTTTTGTGTGACAGCTATCAGTATTTGAACAGGCAGAAATGCCAAGATTTTACTGGAAATCTGCCAATATAATGCTCAAAGGCGCCTTTTCTGAAGCCATTTCGAACTGCTAGTTAAAATACTGTTTGGGGGAATAACAATTGCATAACAGTTAATTATGAATGCCAGACTTACAGGATTACAGTAATGAGGACTGATACTGAAAGAACAAAAATACAAGCATTTGTAATAATTCTGAAAAAAGTGTATATATACTGTATGTCCTATAATTTTTATGAAAAAAACAGGTACCAGAGATCTGTGTTTACGACCCTATATCGCCCTAGGGTGTTCTATGCCAGTTCTATTTTTGCAACACGAATGACAAAATGACCTGTCTTAGTTTGTAGTCTCAGTCAGAAATATTGGCTCCCGTTTTTTATTGCTGTCTAAAAGTTACACGGTTTAAACACAGTCTAACACTGCAACAGATTTATCAAGGGGGCTCATGCTGACTGATTCATATGGTACATCTTTAGACTTGTCTAGCTTTTCAGTCCAGCTGTTATTTGGCTTATTTTCAACACCAGAATTTTGCTGCATTTTTTGGGCCAGTTTTGGTGCATCATGACTATGCCCTCTTCCCATGAACACACACTCCATTTGTGCTAAGTCACGTCCCTAATGTTGGAGAGGGTACAAAAAGGGTGACATGTATGATTGCGCCTAAATCTATGAACTTGTCCTACTACGGGTCATAGATTTAGCGCTTTCTAGCTACAAAGCGACACTTCTGGCTCAGGTAAACCACTTTTAAAATGCTCTACCTGTTCCAGCAATAATGTGCCTGGATTTGCCGTACTAAAGCTATAAATGTGTAGCTTCATACGGCTGTAGTGTAACACGCCTCCAGCACGCCTCCAATCTCAGGAGCATTACAAAGCTTTGTAATGCACCTGATATTGGAGTGTGCCTGGTTAAAAATAGATCGAACAGGGCTGCGCCAGTTTTCGGGCTGGAAAGACGTTCATGCATGTTTCCCAAAGTGTCCAAAGCCTAATAATACAGTTAATGCATCTGCAGCATGCTCTACCAGAAAAGCACCACCTTTTGGCTTGTTTTACAACACTTTTCTGGACCAACCACCATAGTTAATGTGGGCCACACTAGTTAAAATAATAAAGCGACATGTATGAATGGGGCTGCGCCAGTTTTCTGGCTTACTTTGCGCCAAAAAACTGTTGTAGTCCTGTTCTATAGATGTATGAATAGTAGTACACCAAAACTAGGCTCATTCTGCACCAGACATGACACTTCTGAATACGCCAAAAATGCAACAAAGTTTGGCACTAAACTGCCATACAAATCCATACCATGGCTGAGACAAATCATGGGGCATAACACTCTATGTTCTAATGTTCGGCTCGTCACGCTCTTTCATACATACTTTTCGATCGTACACTATAAAAAACAGACGAAGAACTGGCCAGTTATGTCACCTTTAAACTTTGTCACCATTTTCTTCCACTTTCAAGGCACAGATGGCACAATATGCGGTTCTTCGTATCACTAACTCCTCCACCCCTTTTTTTTTTTATCTGAAGTGCTTTAGGTAGTAGATACATTCCATCTTATGCACTCTTTTTTTACTTTCTGTAAGGCCCCATAAACATCACATTTTTGGCCTCTATTGGTGGTTTCCATCGGTATACCGTGAAAATGCTACGTCAATGTATGCTGTGGTGGCACAAAGGCAGAGCCATAGGGGTCTATTGGGCAAATATTGTCTCAGCACACAAAAACATTGTAGATAACACTTTGCGTCTGGTACATAAAGCATATATGTTCAGCAAATAGGGCAAACTGAGTTCAAAAGAGACTACGTTTGCCATATAGATCTCTATGGCGATAATGGCTCCACAGTAGTATATGGCAGGATACCTTTTTTCAAAATATTTCATCGGATACCAAGGACAAAGGCCAAAAAAAGATGTAAATGGGGCCTTGCCAGTGTTTGTGGGACCCTAAACAAGCCTGTGTAGAAAAAGGTCGAATTCATCTTATTATAGACTGCATATCCTACATTCTAACAAGAGAACAAGTCTGCAATGTCCAATTTTATATTGCTTTATCACTGGTAAGCAACAGTTTTTCAAACTACCGTATATACTCGAGTATAAGCCGACCCGAGTATAAGCCGAGGTAGCTACTTTTGCCACAAAAACCGGGAAAGCTTATTGACTCGAGTATAAACCTAGGGTGGAAAATGCAGCGACTACTGGTGAATTTTAAAAATAAAAATAGATACCAATAAAATTACATAGGCAGTTTCATGTCCCCCATAGGCAGGTATAGGCAGTATAATGTTCCCCATAGGCAGATATAGGCTGGTATAGGCAGTTTAATGTCCCCCATAGGCAGTTTAATGTCCCCCATAGGCAGATATAGGCAGTTTAATGTCCCCCATAGGCAGATATAGGCTGGTATAGGCAGTTTAATGTCCCCCATAGACAGTTTAATGTCCCCCATAGGCAGTTATAGGCAGTTTAATGTCCCCCATAGGCAGATATAGGCTGGTATAGGCCGTGTAATGTCCACCATAGGCAGGTTATAGGCATGTATAGGCAGTTTAATGTATCCCATAGGCTGGTATAGGCAGCTATATGTCCCCCTAGACAGGCTATAGGCAGGCAATTGCCCCCATAGGCAGGTATTAGTCCTCATAGGCAGGGTATAGGCAGGTATAGGTCGTTATAGGCTGGTATAGGCAGCTATAGGTCCCCCTAGGCAGGCTATAGGCAGGTATAGGTCGCCTAGGCAGGCTATAGGCAGGTATAGGCAGTCATAGGTCCCCCTAGACAGGCTAAAGGCAGATATAGGTCCCCTAGGCAGGTATAGGCAGGCAATTGCCCCCATAGGCAGGTATTAGTCCTCATAGGCAGGTATAGGCAGTACTAGGCAGGTATAGGCAGTACTAGGCAGGTATAGATAGTACTAGGCAGGTATAGGGCAGGTATAGGCAGTACTAGGCAGGTATAGGCAGGTATAGATAGTACTAGGCAGGTATAGGCAGTACTAGGCAGGTATAGATAGTACTAGGCAGGTATAGGGCAGGTATAGGCAGTACTAGGCAGGTATAGGCAGGTATAGATAGTACTAGGCAGGTATAGGCAGTACTAGGCAGGTATAGGCAGGTATAGATAGTACTAGGCAGGTATAGGGCAGGTATAGGCAGTACTAGGCAGGTATAGGCAGGTATAGATAGTACTAGGCAGGTATAGGCAGTACTAGGCAGGTATAGGCAGGTATAGATAGTACTAGGCAGGTATAGGGCAGGTATAGGCAGTACTAGGCAGGTATAGGCAGTTATAGATAGTACTAGGCAGGTATAGGCACTACTAGGCAGGTATAGGCAGGTATAGATAGTACTAGGCAGGTATAGGCATCGTTTTAAAACAAAAAACAACCACTTACCTCGATCCCTGCTGCTCCGTCTCCCGGGCACGCTCCTCGGTCTTCTCGGCACAGGTGGGTGACGTCATCAGGCCGCGCACGCAGTGTGATGACATACGCTGCCTGTGCCGGATACTCCAGACGGCCGTGAGTTTGCGGCCCCCCGGAGTCCACTGCGGAGCACGGAGTGCTTGCTCTCTGCTCCTCAGTGGTATCTCTTCTCCTGCAGGCGCTCTGGAGGAGTCGCATACAGGTGAGGAGATCGCTGACAGGGCACAGGCCACCGCAGCGCCCGAACGCTGTCAGCTGACTCGGGATTCAGTTATATGCGCTCCCTGAGGAGTCTCATATAACTGAAGTGTCCCTGCCGGCGCCCGGGCCATCGCGGCGCCCGGGCCATCGCAGCGTCCGAGCGCCGACAGTGACTCGATTATAAGCCGAGGGGGGATTTTTCAGCACATTTTTTGGGCTGACAAACTCGGCTTATACTCGAGTATATACGGTATATGCAAAGTACATATTCTAATAAAACTGCCCACTAGCTACTACATAAAGATCGATACTAGTACCAATAGGCACAAAACCACCATGACAGAGACCACCACAATGTACTATAACCATATAATGAAATCAAATGGCAGTTACTATGGTAAAAAAGCATGTATATATTATATTTGTGCTTTAGCAACCCAGCAACCACACATCTTATCATATTTAAAGTCAATGAAAGATTTAGGATGATTCCTTTTGCTATCCTAAATACTGTAAATAGTGACACCTGCCTATGAAAGTTAGAATTTGAAAGAAAAAAAAGGTTGTGTTGCCCGAATCTGTCCTTGTTCTGTACAATACTGGTTCAACTGATCCTGTTAAAATTTGGGTTTAAGAAGTCCTAGACCTAATTTGTTTCACTCTGACCCTAACCCTAAACCTAGCCCTAATCCTGACTGTAACTGTAAACCTAGGGCTTAGGTGTTTTTTTTCTTTTACTGGTTTTCTGCTTCCAATCTCATTAGCACCAGACTTGAACTAGCCTGCAAAGGAGCAGGGAAAAACCCCGGTGGGCTCATGGACATGGTGAGCCCCTGGCAACAGCAGGCTTTTCAGGGAGAAAAGAAGAGAAAGAAAGGGAGAAAGCAAGAGGCATAGTAGCTGTAGAATGTGCCCCAAGAATCCCATCCACTGGTGAGACCAAGGCACCCAGGTACTGTCGCTCCAATATCACTTCTGTCTGATGTCTCTTCTAGCCCAACATCACACAGGTAATCCTAACGTGACATGGGGCCGAAAGTGATGTCAGACATAGGTAAGTTAATTCTTTCAAAGCCAGTAACCAATCCTAACCCCAATTTTGGGTAAAGGTTACAGTTACAGTTGATTTTTTGGCACAGATCCAAAAACTCGGATTGGGGTCAGATTTGACTTTGATCTGAATCTGATGTGCAAACAAAAATTGAAAAAAGCAGGTGATCTTGGCATATAGTAGAGTGAAGCTCCAAATATTTGTCCTTTGGTGATGTGAAGACCTCTGGTGCAGCTATTAAAACAATGCCTCTTAAAGACTAAATGAATCTTGAGAGAAGTTTACCTCTTATTTTACCACTTCACATATAAGCAAACTACCAGGCAATTCCTAATTTAAAGTGTCAACTTTAAAACACTTTTCTCACCTTACAAATGAATTGTCATGTTTCTATGTAAATGCAGTCCAATTTAGCAAAGATTCACAAGATACTTATATATTTTCTTGAGATACTTTTTAAATTATCACTTTTTAAGTAGCAGTGAGTTCTGCCTACAGAAGTCTGAATCTTCTATAGATTTTTTTACTTGATGGTACATATAATAAAAACTAAAAGAAGTCATTTATTTTTAGAGGATTATTGAAGCTACAGTTTTTCAGCATGTTTAACACTTTATGCAAGTTTGATTTTATAGGAGTATGTGAATGTCGACCACTCAGAGTATTTGTCATTAATAACAAACAAATAAAACCCATCATATTTAGCAGTAAACGTTTATTGATTGTTAATGAAAGCTTACAAAATTTTACTTTAAGCTCTGGAAGGGGTTTTGCCATGATATTATTTCATACCTCCTGTATCCAGCTCTTCATCTCTATGTGCTCAGAAGGGGGCGTGTGGGATTAGTTTGAATTGCATATCGTGTGACCCAGGAGGATGATTTCATTATGCCTTTCCTCTCTGTAGTCAAAGAAAGTTTGTTTATGTATAGAGCTGTGAGTAGCTACAATGTAGCTCAGTGGTTAAAGTTTTGCCTCACAGCACAGGGGTCCTAGGTTCAAGTCCCTGCAGGAACCAAACCTGTGGATTTTTTTTCTCTTAAGAAATGCACAGACCTCATTGAGATTTTTTTTTTAAATTTATTTGCACTTTTTGACTAATTACTAAGGAGGACAGAGCACAGGAGTAGAATGATAGCACCTGGGGTTTGAACACTCAGTAGCTGCCTGAGAGGAGAGGTGATGTCTGAGCATGTCTGGCCAGGACTGAGGAGCTCTCAGCCCTGATCATATCCCCTGGAGACGAGCTGTAAACAATGTATCACTAAAGAAGCAGCTAAAACGAAAATGGTGCAGAATTATTAATAATTTTGAATAATGAAAATGTTTGTTATTTAATTTGCAAGATTCCCACGTCAATTATACTTTGTAAGCCTGTTTGGTATTTAAGGACCAAGTCCAACTTTTCAAATCTGACATGTGTCACTTTATCTGGGAATAAATTTACTTTTACCTATTCATGTGATTCTGAGATTGTTTTCTCATAACACATTGTGCTTTAAGTTAGTAACACATTTTTTATTTGTTAAAAAATTACAAAATGTTGTGAAAATTTAGAAAAATTTGCATGTAAGACAGATTACCAAACAAAATAGTAAATAATGAACATCTACTTTATGTTGGCATCACTTTTTAAACATCCTTTTATTTTTTTTTAGGACATTAGGGGGCTTTTAGATTTAATAGCAAATTATAACATTTTTGGAGGGACCAGTCCAGTTCTGACATGCCATTGAGGAGCCTGTATGTTAGATACCAACATAAATGACTCCATCTAAAAAATTCTCCCCTCAGGGTATTCGATTTTTTTTAAAAATTTTCCTTTTAGTTGTTCTCACTCCATGCCCCTTTATCAATGCCTTGCCATCAACATCTGGCAAATGTCAGTAAGAAGTTAAATAGACATATTTGAACTAGCACATTACTTTTATTTCTTTTTATTGATAATGACATTTATATATATACAAAGGGAGGCTAATGTAGGCTGCGTTGGCTTGTGGTTCATCATGAGGTGGGTTGGTTGGACAAAGGAATGAGGCTGTTCTGAGAGACAGCTATTAATTGAGGCTTAGGGGTGAAGCTAGGTTTAAGGGGATCTTGGCATGGGCTAGGAGAAGGTACATGGTTACAGGAACACATTACACCACCTTGCTGGGAGGTACTGGTTGGCCATCAGTTCCACGTGCATAGAGCATTGCGTGATGAACCCCCTGCACAACTTGGGGTCCCCATCAAACTTCGTCGGCAGAGATAAGCGGAGCTTGGGACCGACAGACACCACTGCAGCCGTAGGGGAAACCACCGGAGAAGATTGTGGTTGATGCTGCTGCAGGGCGGAGAGAAGCTGCTGAATCATAACGGACAGCTGATGCAGTTGCTGAGCCTGTTGCGATAACTGGTGAGTCTGCTGAGCCACAAATGGTGGGGAGGTCATCGACGCTAGGCAACGGCACCTTGGCAGGATCCATGGCTGAATCCAACTGTAACGACCTGGAGGAGTGAATCCACTGGACCACCGAAAGCGGTGGCACAGGCCACACCAGTCAGTGGACTCCAAGTGGGTCCCGGTATTCACCAGAGCCCGCCACAAGGCGGGATGGACTTGCCGTGGCGGATTCCACCAGGTCGCTACACCTAATGTGACTTGCTTGCAGAGGCAGCCAAGGCAGAACGCGGTACCGAATTGGAAGACAATCTCGTAGTCGGGGACAGGCAGGAAGGTCAGGACAGGTGGCGAAGGTTCATGGTCGAAGAACATAGGCAAACGGAACTGGGACACGGAAATGGCCAGACGGGCTGCAGGTATGCTTCCTCGCATAGGCTACGGCACTATTGTTTCGGCGGAGGCATGCTGGAGGTGGAACCATTATATAGAGTCAGTGGCTGGTAATCAACCAATTACCGGCGCGTTGGCCCTTTAAATATGAGAGAGTCGGCGCGTGCGCGCCCTAAGGTGCGGGCACGCGTGCACCAGCCGGCAGAGGGACGCATGGAAGCAGGAGCACGGCTGGGTAAGTAGAGGTGCCCAGGGGAACGAGCTCGGCTATCCCATTCCCATGTAATGTTGTGAGAAACTGAAAAAAAATTCTAAGTAGAGTGAAATGTAAAACAAAAATGTACTTGCACCATGTTTGCCAGGGGTTTTGTTTTTATGAAGTTCAGTTTTTACTTTATCTGTATTCTTCAGCCGATATGATTCCATTGATACCAAATGTGTAGGGTTTTTGTTATGTTTTAGTACTTTTCAAAAAACATTGGGCCAGATGTATGAAGCAGGCTTCTGGCGTGCTGTCCGACAAAAATAATGGCATTGGCTATGTCCGGCATATGTATAAAAAATTTGCAGCAAAAACAGGCCGATCTGTCTGATATCCTCAACACTTTTTTCTGCACCAATACATTGGGGGCGTGTCACACCACAATCGTAAGTCCAGAAATATTTATGAATGTTGCTTGACAGAATGGGAGACATGTATGATCGGGTTTACACCCTTTTTATGGCGTGAAATGCGCCAAAGTGAGTCGGCTACAATGTCTAATGTGCCTAATGAATGTGTTAGGGGCATTGTTCATAAGACTCGACACTTTTTAATGCGCCTTCTATGAACGTGGTTTGGCAAAACTAAGCGCATTACTGCTCGAACAGCCAGACCTATTTCAATGTGGTCTGCCTGAGCCTGAAAAGTCGGTGGAGCTAGATTTGCAATTAGGGGAAAAAATGTCCCTTATTTCTCAACTTACACCAGTGCAATAATGTAAAGTAATTTATTATAATTATCAAACTATACAAAATTAAATTATTTTAATTTAATAAAAAATGTGATCATATACAATAAAAATATATAATATCCCAAAAATATAAAACTATCTCCTATAAAATGTATTTAAAATGAATAGAATCAAAAACTAATTTTACATTAAATAACCCACTAATGATGTTCAGATTTTACAATTTTTAATTTTTACTGATTAAGTTGTTCAGATTTTTTTAATTATCACTACATTAAATTTGAAATTTATTTTTGCTGTTCTCAATCTTTATTCTACATATAGCATACCTGTGGTCCACCATACATACAGCAAGAGCCAGCACAGGTATTGCTGGGACCTGTGGTCCACCAAGCAAGATCAATACCATAGTTTCTATTCACTGACATGCTATTCTAAGGACTTTTATTTCCAGCCTATCTATAGCCTTTATACATGTTAGGTGCATTACTAATACGCCTAAGTTTTGTAATGTGCCTAATGTATAGGCGAGGCGCGATGAACTTTAGACTTCATTTATAATTGCACAAAAACCACTTTCATACATCAGGCGCATTATACACTGAAAACGAGACTCGACAATTCACTTGAAGCGCCTTCCTTCATACATGTCTCCCAAAGTGTCTCAAAACTAGTGCATTAATCTAAGCCATTTTCAAAGTGTCGAGGCTGAGACCAAATTTGTCTTAGGACACTTTTTTGCTGCAATACAGTTTGTTTCACAATAAGACACATTTATAAAGTGCCATGAGACACTTGCATACATACTTATGAAAGCTGCACTAACCTAAGGAGACGTACCACTGTCTAGTTTGAGACAGTTTTAATACATATGGCCCAATGTCTCTTTATTAAATTTGCACTGCAGCGCCATTTTATGTGTCCAATAACTTTTTTCTTTTTCCACCATTTTTTGTGAGCTGAAGTGAAGTGTTTATTGGTACCATTTTGGGTTATAAGCAACTTTTTGATTACTTTTTATTCCAGTTTTTAGGGAACGTGAAATGACTAAAAACCCACAATTTTAGTGCTTGGAATTTTCTTTCTACTGCAGTGTTCAGCTTACAGGATAAATGATGTTATATTTTAATATATCAGAAAATTATGTGTAAATTTATTTAGTAGAAAGAGGCTTTGTTAGGTGGTGCCATTGCTGTTTATACAGCAACTGGTATAATAAATTGAGTGTAGAAATGGTCCAAGTCAAGTTTAAAAAATATACATAAATGTGAACAAGACTCCAAACCCAGACAGTATACACCTAAGAAGTTTTAAAGAGCTCAGCTAAGTTATTTCTGTGCCCCTTTACTTTATTTAGATATTTAGAGGTAGTGACTGGTATAGTACCAGGAGACTGGTGCAGGCAAACGTTTCCATCTACTAAAAGGGCTCTAGGGTTTTTGTCCGGAAAATTGTCCCCCGTAAATTAACATCCATTGTGAGGAAAAACTTTTTCAAGGACTACAGGAATATATAGGACTATATACAGAAATGTGTATATAATGTAATAAGTGATTGCCAGCATGGTTTTTACTAAGAACAGAAGTTGGCAGCCCACCGATCTCTTTTTTATAAGAAGGATTTAAAAATTCTGGAAGCGGGACAGCTGGGAAATAGACTCTAACTTTGAAAAAAACCGTTAACATCCTTAGGGGCCCTATTGGGTAAAAAAAATTTATACGATTAAAAAAAATACGTACAACGGAAAGAAAAATGGGATCATGCTCATGAGTGGGGGTAAAAATTCCTACTCTGAATGGTCCTGGTTATAACTGGTGACCCCAAGGGCAAGTAGGGGTCCCCTTTTATTTTAATGAATATGGGAGGAGTTTAATAGCATTTTTTTTCTATTTCTGCAGATGATAAAACCCATGTATTTTGGCAATCTATGGAGGATGTTCATAAAAAACAAGCAAACCGGGATACTTTTATGCGGGAAATCCACCGGGAAAATGGGGTTCAATGTGATAAAAAGAAATTCTGCATCTGGTAATAAAATAATATGTAGAAATCATATGTTCGGGGGATAAAATACTGGGGGAAAGCTTTTTTGAGGGGAAAGGATATAGGTGATTGTAGGTTATAGATTACAAACACATGCAATGCAATAACTGCCTCAAAGGGAACAGAATATTGGCGTGTATTTAAAAACGGCATGGACTCCGGGGCAGGGATTTAATATTGCCGGTATATAAAGCATTGGTGTTCAGTTCTGGGCTCCAGTTTATAGAAAGGATTTACTGGAGCTAGAGAGAGTGCAAAGACGAACAACCAAGCTAATAAGGGGGGGAAAGGGGGCAGCTTAGTTTTTTAAGAAGGTTTTAAAAAAATTTAACTTTTTTTAGTCTTGAGAAAAAAAGGCTTTGGGGGGACATGATTTAATTTTTTATAAGTGATTTTGAATATCCCCCACAAAAAGTATGGGGGAAAATATTTCATGTAAAACCCCCCAAAAGACAAAGGGGGAGCTCCCCCTGCTGGAGAAAAAAAGAATTTTCTATCCAGAAAAAAAAGCCTTCTTTACTAGAGAACTGTGAACTTTGAATTTCCGGCCATTGAGCTTGTCACAGCAGAACAGTGAGGTTTCAAGAAAACTTAGATAACATTACTAAATAAACTTTTTTAAAACTTATGCACGTATAAAACGTCTAGATCCAGTCTGAGGGGAAAATTTGGGACAGGAAAATTTAAAAATTTTTTTGGGGAGGGTTTGGTTTTTTTCCTTTATGGATTACTTCCTGCTTGAGGGAGGGAAATAAAGAACCCTTATTAAAGCGCGGAAAACCTTTATTAGGCAACAATCGGCAAACCCACGACATTCAAATTTGATGCTGTGGGTGCATGGTGTCCCCAAAGGGTAAACAGCACATCAGAGACGGCTCGTTCCCGCTGTCAGCAGCAGTGTCAGCTGCAATTACGGCCACACCCACCTTATGATTTAAAGCCTGCACATAGTGCAAGTTGGTAATTTAAGGAAAAACATCAAAATCTGTTCACATTACATTCTTTTTAAGCCATCGAAGTTTTTTTAAACTGTTTTTCGCTAAACATCCTTATCGAACTATCAGAATCTCTCACACAGCTTTTCCCTTTAGACAATCGGTGTCGCTAGAACCAAGAAATTTTAAGGCCTTCCCCCCTCCCCGATGATACAAGCGTTTTGGCAATGTTTCTACAGCAAAAACTTTATACGTACATGCAAAATTATAACTTTTCCTTTCAACCACCAATTATCTCCATTCCCGACATTAAAACCCCCTTTTCCTCCCGGGTCCAAAATGCCTATCATCCATTTCCTCCTTCTTCTCCTCCCTCGCTTAAAAATAAATGAGATAAAACAGAAATTTATCATCTTTCCACCGTCCCTCTCACCCCTCCCCCACCCTTCTATCACTGTAAGGGGTCCATAACCTTTGACTCCTCAAAATCCTTCAAAACCACACATCCAAGCCCTCACCTCGCCTGCCGCCCCACCAAAAAAATTTTAAACGCATCCGCCCATTCCCAACTCTACACTAAAAAAACCTAGCCCCGAACCCTCGTCACCCTCCCGCCTTAAACTACTGCAACACCCCTTCTCTGGGCCTCCCATTAGCACCCCCTCCCCCCCAAAACCAAACCTAAACCCCTTTTGGGCCCTTCGGGATTCACCTCTCCCTCCCCTATTTCCCTCTGCCCCCCCCACTCCCAACCCCTTTAAACGGCGCCCTTGCCCAACAAAATTCAGTTAAAATTACAAAACCCTGACCACAAGGCCTCCCTAACCTCCCCCCTCCATAAAACTCTGCCCAAAATTTCCGGATACCTCTCCCCCACCCAATCCCCCACCCTCACAGGACCTTCTCCTCTGCCCCCCTTCTCATCACCCCTTTCCACAAAACCCCGCCCCAAAGACTTCTCCCGTCCCCCTTAAACCCAAAACTCGGAACCAAAAACCCCAAAACACCCAGACTCCCCAACTTTCACCAGTTTAAAAAAGAAAACCTTTAAAACCCCATCCTTCGGGATAGCCTACAACCCAAAAAAAAACCCCACCCCCCAAAAAGCATGTATGCCCCACACCACGGGTCTCTCCCCTTCTTCCTTGTAGATTGTAAGCCCTCAGGGGCAGGGACCTCTTTCCTCTCTTTTTTCATTTACTAGTCTTTTTTTGTCACCATTGAAAATTTCGTTAAAAATTTGGGTTATGTTTTGAAATTTCCCCCTTAAATGAACAGCGCCCTGGAAAAAGGGGCACCTAAAATAAATAATAAAAATAATAATAAAAAACCCAAATCATGTTTGGATAAAATATTCTTTGTAAATTAAAAATTCCCTTTTGGGAATTTGAAATTTTTACTGTTTTTAAAACTTCAGATTTAAAGTCCCACCCAAAGGGTAATGTCATAACTTCCCGACCCCACCGGTTTGCCGGCAGCAATAAAAACAAAAAAATTTCGGAGGAGGCTTTTTAATTGGTAGAGGAGGAACAAAGAGAATTTCCACCACCCTGTTTTAATCATTTTTACATTGGTCCCCCGTGCTCCCAAAGGGCACGGGAAACTATCCGGAGGGGGGCTGGGGCCCTTTACCATCGACGAACGGTCCGGGGGGGCCCGAATCACGGGGGCCTGATCAACCCCAAACAGAAACAGGTAATTTTTGGGCAGATTTTTAAAAAAGCTTGATTTTATCGTTTTTGGGAAAACATTCCCAGTGAAAATCTTTGGTGGTTGTCGCCTCCCTTAGGAGACCTCCAAGGGGTGTTCCCGGTACATGTATGCGTATCATATCGTATACCTTTTAAACCCCACCCCCTTAATGCCTCCCGTTGTTTCTCTTTAAAGAAAATGGGGAAATGGAAAAAGTGAATTTTTCCCTTTTGGGATCATAATTTTTAGTGTAAACCAGGAGCTTTGGGGTCCTGATGAAAAAAAAATTTAGATAAACAGGGATACAGTCCCTAAAAGCACCCGGTAGAAGAAACCCAACCTGCCCTAAGATATATACAGATATAGTTTAAAAGACCAAAAATATCTGAATTCCAAGAGAACTGGTTAAAAAACAAAAACCAAAGCCCGTTAAAGTTTTTAAAAAAACGATTTTAAGAGAAATTTGGTTTTTTAAAGTAACCCCCCCCTAAAACCGTTAAAACGATGGAAAAGACAGATGATATTTTATATTACTGCTGACGAGCGAAGACATGATTAAATGAAGGGATGTTTGGGGCTTAAAACCCCAAAATACACGTGTGTTAATTTTTTTTCGTTTTATTTGGAAAAAAAAAAAAAAACGCATTCGGTTAATTTTATATTCAAGATAAATCACTTGTTATCTTTCAAAACTGAAAATTTTGGCAAAAGGGGTTTTAACCTTTGGGTTCGATTCAAAAGCATCTGTTAAGGGGGTTTTTTCCCCTGCGGGGACAATTTCCCATTTTTTTAAAACGAAGGGGGAAAAATAGAAAATTTTATATAGAAATTGAGAAAAAAGTTAATTAAAAGCCCCGTTAACGAGCATAAATCACTTAGAAATTTCACGCATAAGTGGGAGACAAGCCCTGAAAGAAAATAACGGTGTCTTGGCAAAGCAAAATTTCATTGAAACTGAAAAGAAAAAATAAAGAAGGAATTGAAAATTCATATGTTTTAAGGAGAGCTGGCCCAAATTTCCCAAAATGGCGACTTTCAATGTTGGTTTGGGCTTACGTCATCAAATAAACCCTTAACGCTGAAATTTTTTTAGATTTGTGGGAGGGGAAAGTACAAAAACTGTCCACCTTGTATTTCCTTTAACTCCCTTCCCCCCCCGGGATTCTTCCCCCTCCCTTCCCCTTTCCAGAAACCTCCCATTATTTTCTGTAGCCATTTTTTTGAAATCCAAACATTCTCTGTATCCCCAAAGGCAAAACCCAAACCCCCCCCTTACCTTCCTGTGGCCATATTGTAGTCCCAAGCTTTCCCAAAAAACCGGAATTTCCCGGGGTTTAAGTTGAACAGCGACCAACCTTTCTACACCCCAAAAAATTTCCCACTCCCACCCTCCTCCCCCTTTCAATTCACTTTTTACTGCAAAGTAAACCTTGATAAAGGGGAAAATGCTTTTTATAACGGCTTTTCCCCGCACAAACAACCTTTTCAACATCACAACAAACATCACCACCCCCAAAAGCCCCCAAAAACCACCCACCCTTTTTCTCACCGGCTTCTAAACCTCTCCTCCTCTATAGCCCTATTCTGACTTTCAATCAAAGGGGAGGGAAAACGGGTAGGAGGGCAAGTTTTCCATTAGTTTTGAGGGGCCCCGGACCACATCTTCAATCCAAAATTTAAAAAATCCAGTAATTTTTTCCCATTGCTCACAGCACACAGGGCCCGCTGCTCTAGGGGAGATTAAAAATGTGAAAAACAAAATCCCCTTGCTTTTTGGGGCCCTTTATAAAAATAACGAAACCCCAAAAAAAAAATTTTGTTTTTAGGGCCCGCTGAAACAAACTATACATAACGTACTTAAGTGGCCCCCAAACGGACAAGTTTTCCCAAACGTGTCCATAACCCCCCCCAAATTTTTCTGGCATCTTGCGTTCCCAAACCAAAGGCATGTGTAAAAAGGCCATACTTTCCGCGTTACTTAGCACAAGCCAATTTTTTTCCAGTACTGAAAAAAAACGGGTAGTGGTACTTTCAATGCCCAAGGCAAAATGGGCCCGAAAACAAAGGGTCCCCCTTAAATCAAACCCCTAACTCTCCCAGGACAACTTCACCCCTTTTTCAGGAGTTAAAACCCAGTTTTCCTTTTCCCAAAATACAAACCCCCCAATTTCCCAAACCACCACCAAACCAACCATTCCTGGGGCTTAAAACCCCCACCTTCGGCACACCACCACCCCCCACACCTCCTCAGCCCTGGATTTCCCTTTTTTCTGCTGGGTTTTCCTTCTCACCATCAGCGTCAGCCACAAAACCCCAGGGTCAAACCCAAACTACAGCCTTTTGGGACCTGAAAAAAGTTTAATAAACAAATGGGCCCAAATTCCCGCCCCCGAAAAAAAAAAAAAAAAATATGGGGGAAATTTTACTGTGGCAACCCCCAGAAACAGAAGACTATTCTGCCCCTTGGAAAGATCATACCATGTTTCCCCCCCCCATCAAGGCCGGGGGTTACTTTTGGGCCCAAAAAAACAAATGCCCACAAGAAGCACTGTTTAGGACAAAAGGCTTACCCATCTGGGGGGAAAAGTTTTTTCCGTCGATTTCATTCTTTGGGGAAAGGAACGCTTGGCTGAATTTCCCATGAATATCTTTTAAAATTTAAATTTAAGGGCCTACTGAATCCTTTGGGGAAAATTTTTATCACCGAATTCTGCCCTTTTTCCAGGACCATGGGGTTTTACATGAAAACTAAAGCTCCCAAAATCCTCCTTTTTTAATGGCCCTTTGTTTTTAGGTTTTTTTAAACTCATTGGGGCTTTGAAAATAAAACGAGCAAAAAATGCAGAGTTTTCCAAAGTCAACCTTTTCCCTTGCTAAGGCCCAAAAAGTGATTCCCTCCCAACATTTTAAAGAAGGTTTTTAAATTACCCTATTACAAGAGCTCCCCCAGGGGTCTATAGCTCAGCCCGACCCATACTCCAAAAAAACAATTTAATGAAGTTTTCCCTTGGGGATGAACCTACAGACTCCAATCGAGAGAACGGTTCCCGGCACCTTTCCAGAACACACACCCGGCGGACAAGGCCGAACCAGAAAAAAATTGTTTTTTAAATTTCAACCGATCCCGGGGAAAATCATGAGGCAGTTTCCCCCCGCTAAAGCTCGTGACGACAAAAAGGGAAACTTGCAACCCCAAAGTTTCAAACAAAAAACTGCAATACCCCCCAAGCATATAAAAAAATTTTAAACCCAGAACAATTTTTGGGCATCAACCGCAAGATTCAACCAACAAACACAACCAGGGGCCTCAGTCCCCACAATAAAATCCAATTTATTGGACCCCAAATTTTCCAATCTTTTAACCCAAAACAGGCAAAGAAGCAAATTTCCCCAAGAAACATCTTATGAAACCCCGTTCACACGGCTTATTCTTCCGCGTAATTTTTGGGGCCGGGACTGCGCGCCGGTTTTTTCCTTCATACGGCGTTTAATCCCCCGGGAGCAATTACGGTAATTCCCTGCCTCAATTTAGGGAAAAGTGGAATCCGTGCTCCCCCCCCGCCGGCCCAATCCGCCGCGAGGGGAAAAGTGACATGCACATTATTTACGGCGCGACGCGCCGTAAACAAGCATTGTCTATGGGGCCGGGGCGGTGCCCCCGCCGCGCCCCGGGCCCCCGCCCCCGTCCGCCCCTTATTCCGGCGGTTTTTGTGCGCCAATACGGCGCAAAAAACCCGTGGGGGAATAAGCCGTGTGAAAACGCCTATCCCCCTTTCCAACCTAAAGGGACACCCCAGGAGCGGGAGCCGGGGGGAGCCAGGAAAGTGGCGGGTTGTTTTTTTTTTTTTTTTTAAAAAATTTTAAAGGGGGCCCTGGCTTACATTTGGGGGCCCTGGCTACTATGGGGCCCTACTAAAAAGGGGGCCCTGGTACTACGGGGGTGGGTCCGGCACTAGGGGGGCCCCGGGTCAGGGGGGCCCGGACTACTGGGGGGGCCCTGGCTACTAGGGGGGCCCGGGCTACTACGGGGGGGCCCGGGCTATACGGGGGGGCCCCGGCTACAAAGGGGGGGCCCCCTGGTACTCGGGGGGCCCTGGCTACTACTGGGGGGGCCCGGGCTACTACTGGGGGGCCTGGAATAAGGGGGGCCCCGGCTACTACTGGTGGGCCCGGGTACTCGGGGGCCCCCTGGCAAATTTGGGGGGCCCTGGAACATGGGGGGCCCTGGTTTTTCTTTGGGGGGCCCCTGGCTACATGGGGGCCCTGACTCAAGGGGAGCCCTCCTAATACTGGGGGGCCCCGGCATTACTGGGGGGCCCCGGGGGGCTACTCTGGGGGGCCTGGGCTACTATTGGGGGACCTGGCTACTAAGGGGGGCCCCTGGCTACTACTGGGGGCCCTGACTACAAAGGGGGGGGGCCCTGGTTTAAAAGGGGGGGCCCTGGCTACTAAGGGGGGCCCGGTCTTCTCTGGGGGGCCCTGTCACTACTGGGGGGCCCCTGGCTACTAGGGGGGTCCTGGCTACTACGGGGGCCCCTGGCATTTTGGGGGGCCCCCTTTTAAACCTTGGGGGGGCTCGGGTACTAAGGGGGCCCGGTACCGGGGGGCCCCTGGCTATACTGGGGGGCCCCTGGCACTAGGGGCCCCCTGGCTACACTAGGGGCCCTGACTACAGGGGGCCCTGGCTATACTGGGGGCCCTGGTACTAGGGGGGGGCCCGGGCTATACTGGGGGTTGGCTACTAAGGGGGGGCCGTGGTTACGGGGGGCCGGCTACAAAGGGGGGGCCGTGGCTACTACGGGAGGCCCGGGCTACTACTGGGGCCCTGATACTAAGGGGGGCCCCTGGTTTACTACGGGGGGCCCGACTACTAAGGGGCCAGGCTACTACGGGGGGGCCCCGACTACTATGGGGGCCCGACTATATTGGGGGCCTGACTACTATTGGGGGCCCTGGATACTTTGGGGCCCGGTTTACATAATGGGGGCCCTGGCTACTGGGGGGGGCCCTGACTATTAAAGGGGGGCCCTTTTGCTACTAAACGGGGCCCTGAAACAAAGGGGGGGGCCCTGATAGAAAAGGGGGCCCAGACCCCTCACACAGCTAAAGGGGGGGAGACTTATGCACACTACCTAAAGGAGGCCCCTAATCCTGAAAAACCTAAAAAGGGGAGTTAACGCCTGTAACCCCCCTAAAAGAGACCCCTAACTGCCTGTAAAACTTCTAAAGGGGGCCTTAACGCTGTATACTACAAAGGAAGGCCCTAACTGTCTGTATACTACCAAAAGGGAGCCCCTAACTACATGTTACTACTGCTTTTATCTCCAGGGGGTTGTCCTTTTTCCCCACCCCCCAACCCCTCAGGTTTACTAGGCCTTAAGTTATGGCCTGTACCCGCCTCCCCCCCTGGGCACTTTTACAGAGGGGGGAAATGGGTAAAGAGTGCGGGAAAATTGGGATTCTAAATATTTGTGTCAAATTTTCTGCAGGGATGGTTGGGGCCCGGGACAAGTCATCGTGACTTGGGGAAGGATGAGAAGAAAAGAGAATAAGAACATCAAGAGAAGAGAACGACTGATCAGATAAGAGTCTCCGGTGAGTCCCTGATTTCGGGGGATATTTTACTTTAAAATGGATCAGTGTGTTTCACTGAATGTGACCTGAGCCGGGTCTGACCACTATGTGGTCTCTAATGGCGAGTTGTGGGTTTATTGGCTTTAATATAGTGAATGACAGTGTTCCTGTTTGTAAGAGTGAGGGAAAACCTGACTTGTGATAGGATTAACTTTTTTTCTTGTGGTGTTTTTTTTAGAAGGTGGTGAGGTGGGAGCCAAAGGGAAAACTGGGGGGGATATTGATGGGGGCCCAGGGGGATATTGTATGGGGGCTGGGGGTGGGAAAAATTTGTTTTGGGGGTGGAGGGGATATTGTTGCGGGTGGAGGGGATATTGTAGCGGGTGGAGGGGATATTGCATGTGGGGGAGGGGGATATTGTATGTGGGTAGAGGGGGATATTGTATGGGGACTTTGGGGGGGGATATTGATGTGGACTTTGGAGGGGGATATTGTATGGGGTGGAGAGGGTTTTGTATTGGGTGGAGGGGGATATTGTATGTGGGGGGAGGGGGATAGGGAGACCCATTAGCCTGTGTCTATTATGCTAGCTGAAGACTTTGTAATAGACAGATATGTGACTCTCTTGCTTTGTACTAACAATACAGTTCTGTTTGAAACTGTATTTGTGGTAAAATGGGCGATTTATGTCCAAAAAGGGCCGGTAAATATTTTCATGTACAATAGGGTGGGGTGGGCCCCCCCAAGTCAACTCCCTGTGGGCCCCGACCCCCCATTTCCGACACTAATTACTACTCTAACCCAGCCACTTTGCTCCCTCTCAAGGGGGGGGGGGAAATGAAGATGAAAATCTTTTCCACAGTGAAGACCAGACTGCCCGGGTGTTTAGACTACCTTTAAAAAATGTAGACTGAAACCCCCCCAATCTTCCTTTTTCCTACATCCAAATTGGAGAAATCAGACTATGTCTTCTTCACAGTGGACCAGAAGCGGATGATCAAGGAGATTTCCCAAAAGGATTTGCTGTGGTTACCTTGCAAGAAACCCTGAGGGCCCGCATCTTTTACTTCGAGAAAGCCCGCCCAAGAAGGTGAATTCTGTGCTGTAAATGAAGCTTGTAAGCCCCCCGAAAAAAGAAGACCATAACATATACACCAACCAGCCCACATGTACGGGAGTAACCTATGACTTTGGGTAAGTGGGCCCCCCGAGGTTTTCCAGCAGCTTTTGAACCCCATCAAGAAACAAAAAACCCCTTCAAAATCTGATGCAAGCTCCCCAATTGCCAGCTCAAGTGGCCATTTTGAAGACTAAAGCCCATGGCAGAATAGAGACAGTGGAGTAAAGGGCCCCACAGAGCAGACTTGGGTACAAAGGCTGCAGCTCTCTTCCAAATTTTGAAGGAAACAGGGTTTCTGTAATGTGCTGACCAGAGGGAAAAAAGAAAGAAAGAATTTAGAAGAAAAGAAGGAAAAAGGGAATGTGAGAAGAAAGAAAAGGGGAAAGGGGGAAGAAAGATGGGAAAAATTGGGGAAAAAAAAGGGGAAGGTAAGAAGAAAGAAGAAAGAAGAAGGTGAAGAAAAGAAGAAAAAAAAGATGAGAAAAGAAAGAAGAAGGAAAGAATAAGAGGAAAAAGAAAAGGAAAAACTAAGGGCAAGATGCATTGAAACCAGGTGTTAAACCTGTTGAGACAATTCAAAAAACTTGAAAAAAACCCGAAGGAAAGGAAAAAAGTTTTGGGGGGGAATTGGAGCGAGTACAAAAAGGATTCTAGAGGAAAAGACAATAGCTTGTTTACCCAAGGGGGATTATATCTAGCGTTAAAATGGGGACATAAAACTACCCACAGAGGGAAATAACCAGAAATTTTTTCTTCACAACAAGATATCCTAAAACTCGGAATCTCCAACACAGCAAGTAACTTGCTAGAAGTTGTGAAAAAAACCAATATTTTAACCCTGGGGGACTGTGCCAACACCCAAGGAAGATTTGGCCCCAAACAATATATCCTTCCCCCGCGGTCCAGATTGAACACATTGAAATACCCAAGATGGAAATACAAGTTGTTTAAGATTGGTGGTATTTTCAGGAGGGCTGAAGTTTTCCCATTACCAACATGACTGCAAACCACCGGGGGAAAAAATATTTACTGAGTTAAAGCGACTTTGGGGTCCCTTTAGGTTATTAAATCCGACCAAGGACCTGCCCTTTACTCAGAGTAACCCCAAAAAAATTTGGAAACTAGAGGAGTGACCCCGACCTCAAACCCCCTACCATCCCGAATTTTAGCGGGGAAAATGGAAAGAATGAATGCCACTTGAAGACAAAATTTGAAGGCTAGCAAAGAAACATCTTTTTTCCTTTTCCCCAGATCCACCCATTTCATCATTCTGTCAGAAATACCCCTAGGCCCGCCCCATGGTCTCATTTCCTCAGGAAATGTATTCTCAGGCCCTCCAGATTAGGGGGGTTTCACACCAAACAGTAGTTTATGCAGGGAAGATGCATTGTAAAATATGTTAAAATCTGTGTAAGATTTTAAATAATCCATGCCATAGTTTCTCCTCCATTCCAATCCAGACTCGGGTTAAAGTACGCCCCCAATGAAACTTGAGGAAGACCCACCTGGGTGCATGCTTCACTCGCAAGAAAGTGACTGCGACCAATAAGTCCTCAGAACTTTTCCTTATCCTTTCATATGTTTGTCTAGTCTGGATGTGTGTAAAAATGCAAGAAACAAAAGGGGGGTGCCGATGAATTTAAAGCTTGGGACAGGTAAACAGGGTTTTTTTAATCACTTACGCCCAAAAAAAAACAACAAAAGAGGAGGGGAAAAATTTCATTATTTAAATCAAAAAGGGTTTTATAATTACACCCGAGATGCCTTACAAGGTATAGCGAAAAAATTTAAACTCCACCCCATATGACTCTCCGAATCATTTAGGGGTTTGAGATGTAAACAATCCCTTTTATGCCTCTGCCGGGGGGGCGCTCTGAGGTGGCACCCGGGGGGCGTTGGTCAACTTTCATCCTTTTCCTCAAAGGTCGCGAGGGGGGTGGCGGTTTTTTTTAGAGCAATGGCGTGGTTTCATGGGTTTTAAACCCCGCTCCCCCCGTTCCCCTGTGTCTTTAAAGGGGGGGGTGACCTTTACCCATTCTTTTTCAGTTTTGGAAGAGCATCAACATCATTCACGCCTTGGGGGGGGAATTTTTTGAACAATTTTGATGTTTTTAGGGGGGGGACTGTCAAAATTGGTAATTTAAGGGAAAAAATCAAAAGTCTGTTTCATCATTAAATTCTTATTTTAAACTCATCAATGTTTGTTTTTAAAATGTTTTACTGTAAACATCCTTATCGAACTATCAGAATCTCTCACACAGCTTTCCTTGAGAAGATGCGGGGTCGCTAGAACAAAAATTTAAGGGGCCCTTCCCCCTCCCCCCAGATGATACAAGCGTTTGGGGTTGCATATCAGGTAATGCTTCAAAAAATCAGCAAATTAAAAACTTTCTCTTAGCAAACCACCAATTAACCATCATGTAGTGTAAAAAAGTCATGTGATTAAAAGTTCTATCCGGAATGTAATTTACTGTGATTAAATTTAGATTTTTATTCCAGCCAAGCGTATGGGTCTATTCTCGAGCTCCCGGGTCCCTCAGCAAAAATTTAAAAATATAATTCGGAGGAGGGATTTAATTTATAGAGGAGTGGAACAAAGAAATTTTCCCCACCCGATTTTTAAAATCTTGACAATAGGACCTTACCCCCATTATTACTTATACGTCAAATGTTGGTAGGGATTAAACTTTTATTGCAAATTGGAATATTTCTCAAAGGATTCCATATTTTTGGCTGGGGAAGCTTTTAAGATTACCTATACCTCTCCCTTTCAGTCACATCTTATCCTCGTTCATGTTTAAATTAATGGTCATATGTCGTTTGTCAACCATAATAGCTTTGTAACTATATAACAGAAGAAGTTGATGTAAAGAGACAACTCTTTAACCTCTTCACACAGAATGATGTAACTTTACATCATTGTGATGTCAATGGTTTATGGGCCGGGCAAACATCCTGAGTGTTATCCACTCCATAGATAACTCCGATCCTGGCCTAAATAGTAAGAAAGTGCTGCTGCCTAATCACCCCGCTTCAATCTCATGTTGTTCAGTTTCTTTTTACATACACACTGCAATGTACAGTACATTGGGGGGGGAGGGGCCTAAAAATGACTATATAAAAAAAATGTTTAATTCCAATACCAGAATTGTTTTTTTATTGGTCATCCCACGTTCGGGAAAAAAATGGAGTAAAAAATAATCAAAACTTGCATGCACTTAAAATTGGCACAAAAGTATCATTATACCAATAAGGACCATTATACCTCTAAGGACCTATTGAAGTATCAATTAAAGTACCACTTGACCCCACAAAATATGACCAATCACATAGGTCCTATGACGAGAATAAAGATGTTCTTGGTCTCAGAAAATGGTGATGCAAAACACATTACAAAAGGGGCCATACAGTATGTATGGAAACTGTCTAGTTCTAAGACTTTCTTTGTTGCTGAAAGCAACCAATCAGAGCTCTCCTTTCATTTCACATAGTGCTCTGAAAACATGAAAGGGGAGCCCTGATTGGTTGCTGTGAGCAACAAAAAAAAGTCTTAGACCTACACAGTTTTCATACATGTCCCCAAAAGTTTCAATCTGCAGAATAAAAATATGTTACTTACATAACAAGGTGAGCTCTGAACAAATAACCTCACTCAAACTGCTCTGTCAACGGGAAAAATAAGAAAGTTATGGAAGTCAGGGAGGAAAAAACGCAAAACAAAAAAAACTAAAATGAACCTGTCCTGAAAGGGTTAATGCTTTTGTTGCTGGACCCAAGCCAGATAAATAACATTTATAGAATAGCAGAATATAGATGTCATATAAGTCAAAAAGTTTAATTGATTTTAGTTTCATTGTATATACTGTTTATATATGGTCGACCCAGAATATACTGGTTTTTATCATCAATATAGACTGGAATATGAATATAGTTGGAGACAACCTTTATAAAACATGAATCCGGGATGCTGGTTAGTTTTTCTACCTACAATGCATTGTGTTTTTTTAGCACTATATCCAATCTGTAAGTGTAAATAAGCACAGCTTCTATGTGCAGTGCATCCTGAGATTGGAAAATAAGTTGCTGATTTAAAAATCCAAAGGTTAGGACTGACTTTCACCTTTTTTTTTTTAAATTTGACTGACAAGAGCTGTACAGAAATGCTGATGTATAAGCACACTGCTTCCTTAGGGAATCCATTGTGGAAGTAGTTGCCATATTTCTTTTTTTTGTTCCCCCTGCCTTGGTTGCTAGGAGACCAGTCTCTTTGTATGAGGGATATCCATAGTTCTATACGGTAAATGCAGCACTAAAAACTGGTGCAGTAGTCACATGACAAATACAATTGAATTGTTTATTTTTGGCTACATGATATGTTAAAAATACAACTAGAAAAGTTAAATAAACATGATTGTTGTCTTAGATGTAAAGGTATAAAATAAATTTGTCGCATCTTATAGCCATAGCGTTCCTATTTGATAGGAAGGCAGATTTAACAGTTACAATATTGCTTGTCATTCTCTGTCATTAACAGACAGATTAGTTTATTAAAAGTTTACTTTGGTCTCATTAACACTTCAATATTGGATCGGTGCTTTGCAACCCCCAAACTTAGGTGAAACGTACGTTTGGTCACACATACATGATCTGTATCTCTTACCTTCATTTTTTAATCACTTTTTTGTGCCTTTATGTATGTTGCCGTTTACTATGCTTGTTTGAGCAACTTTTGTAGGTTTATATATTTTTGTTCACTTGTCTACTATGTGATACAAAATTGCCTATGTACATGTTTTTTATCCTTATTGTCTTTTAAGTGCAATCATGTCTTTTAGTAAATTTTAATCATGTACTAATAAAATGTGTTAATGTTATTTGTTGTGTTTTAGTTTATGTTATTTGTAGGTTGCTACATATTTTTAAGCCCAAACAAGGAGTGGATCCTGATAGCAGAAAACAATATGTTGGCAACATTTAGGCTACGTCTGTACAGCACTGGTTTACAGTCAGATTTTTAGGTGGATTCAATATTGAGAATCCGACTGTACATCATCCCCATAGACTCAATAGAAAATCCAAGCTGTAGTCTACACAGCTCGAATTTTCCGAAAATTGTTAAAAAAACTACCATCCGCTGTATTTTGATTGACAACGGCAGATTATAGTACAGTTCAATGTTAACAAGATGGCCGAAAGCTGACAGCAAAATCCGTGCAAAAAAAGCAGTGAAAAACGGTTGTAAAATACTGGTCAGAATCTATAACAAAATCTAACAGTATTTTAGAATTGCCGTGTGGATGCAGCCTTACACTATTCTAATTTATTGCATCTGTTTTTGAGTTCGGTTTTCATTTTAAAGAAAAAGAAAAAGAGATGTAAAAAATCGCTCAAATACTGAAGCGTGAATGAGACCTAATTAACGGAAATAAAAAAGTAAAAATAACCAGCTGTCCAACTTCCTAAGGATAAGTTTACTGTGGATTTTTTCCTTGGCAAAATATGCAATGTAACACACGACAGAAAACTGAGGGTCACCCTCGTCTTTCAATTTTTTCTTGGTGTGGATTTTGCTGCACTTTAGTACGAGGACTAACCCTTTCATGGTGTCCTGGGCACCCTCGGATTTTGTTGCACTTTTTATTGACATGGATTTTACTGCATTTTAGGATGTTGGGTAGCTTCTTTCATGGTTCCCTGGACACTGTCAGATTTTTCCAGATTTTAGAGGTGGATTTTACTGCATTTTAGGATGTGAATAAGTCCTACTAGTGGTTTCCTGGGCACCACTGCATTTTTGAATTTTTTTTACATCGATTTTACAACACTCTGGGACATTGATAAGCCCCATTTATGGTTCCCTGACTCTCAATGTCTTAACTACAGTAAATACATGTGTAAACAAGTCACGGGCACTGATTTTTTTTATTTTTTGCGCAACAGGAATTTCAGATTTGCTTTGGTAAAACTAAACACTACAGTTCACTATGTGAACTATGGCAAGGATTCCCATTAAGGACAATGAGATGCTCTATACATATGATTGTACAAAATGCATGAGATTACGTTTGGAAATTACGCCATGCGAAAATAACTGAAAGCCTTATTTACACTACTGTGAGAAAATACAGTATTTTGAACTGTATTTTGTTATACATTACCTTTTATCCAATTTTTTTTTACATTTTTTTGTTAAAGAATTTTTTTTGTGCTGTTTTTAGTGTTGGACTGGGGTGCCTGGGCCTGAACAGTAGAGAGGGGCCCACCAATGGAGCTGATTCTTTGGCCTCAACCAGGACGTTGATTGCACAGCTAAGGTAGTGGATCCTCTAAACCACCACAAGTGGTGGTGTAAGCCATGCCAGCGAGTGGGGTCTAAGTAGGTCCAGGTGTTCACCAGAGCACAAAGCAGGTTGGGCTTGCTGCGGCGGGAGTCCTGCCAGGTCACTACCCCTGACACGACTTGATTGCAGTGGCAGCAAGGTGTAGCGATGTACAGAATTTTCAGACATGCTTGTTGTCAGGGACAGGCAAGAAATTCTGGACAGACAACAAAGGTTCGGGGTCGAGGGACAGAGGCAATGGGTACGGTACACAGAATATCAGAACATGGAATTTAAAGAATGCTTTCTTGCAGGGCACAATACACTATTGATCCAGCAGAGAATCAAGGAAGGGTCAGGGCTTTAATAGGGTCTGGCCCTTCAAATTTAAATGAACTGCCGCATGCGCGCCCTAGGTTGCGGGTTGTGCAAAGGCAACCGGCAGCAGCGAGGAGAGGTGAGTGAAGTACGGAGCTGCGAGTGCACCTGCAGCCCGACATGCTCACTGCAGGAGTTGCTGGTGTACGGGTGCACTCGCACTCGCGAGAACACCCGTTACAGTACCCAACCCTTTGGCCACCCCCTCTTTCTAGCCTGCAAGAGCCTAGTTAAAAGACCCCGGTCCAAGATGTTATCCTCCGGCGCCCAGGACCTTTCTTCTGGCCTGAACCCCTTCCAGTCAACTAAAAAAATCATCTCCTTCATGGCCAAGATCTCCTTTACCGTGAAGACATTGGTGGAATCAGCTACAGGAGACTGGGGAACGACCTTCCGTGAGAACTGATTAAGGATGACCAGTTTTAGCAAGGAGATATGTAAGGAGTTCAGGATGCGCATAGTGGGAGGAAGCAGGAGTTTGTAGGCCACTGGTTGATGCGTATAAGTACCTCAAAAGGACCCAAAAACCAAGGTCCCAGCTTGTAGCTGGGGACTTTCAGGTGGATATGTTTAGCAGACAGCCAACCTTGTCTCCTGGAGCAAAGGATGGAGGACATCTTCTCTTTCTATCTGCTTGGGCCTTCATACGGGCCGAGGCTTGTTGTAGGGACCAATGTTTTTTCTTCCATATGGAGGATAGATCATGAATCATATCATCCATCGCAGGAATATGGAAGATAAACACAGCGGGAGACATGGGTAGGGGTGCTGTCCAAAGACTATAATGAAGGGTGATTTACCAGCAGAGTCAGTTTCCAGGGAATTATAGGAAAATTCTACCCATGGCAACAGGCTAGACCAGTCATCCTGGCGCGCTGACACAAAATGGTGGAGGTATTTACCCAAAATCTGGTTAACTCTTTCCACAGTGGACCATAGTGGTGTTGAGGTCTGCGACACTTGGCAGAGACACCATGGCGGGATCCATGGCCAGATCAAACTCTAACAGCTGAGATAGTGGATCCTCTAGACCACTGCAAGTGGTGGTAGCCATGCCAGGCAGCAGGGTCTAAGTAGGCCCCGTTGTTCACCAGAGACTGCCGCAAGGCAGGTTGGGCTTGCTGCAAGGGGGGGGGGGGGGTCCTGCCAGGTTGCGACCCCTGTTGCGGCTTGCTTGTGGCAGCAGCTGAGGTGTAGTGAGGGACAGAATCAGGCAGGCTCGTAGTCAGGGACAGGCAAGAAGGTCTGGACAGGCGGCATAGTTTCGTGGTCAAGGGAAGTGTTATACTGGGGTGTCTAGGGCCCACAGGTAGAGTTGATTCTAGGGGCCCACCAGTTGAGCTGTTTCTGGGCCCACCAACGGAGTTTATTTTAGGGGTTCACCTTACAGCTACTATAAATAACTGTACATGACTTCTATACTCTGCCTTTTGCTTTTTGCCTCTCTTTCTATGCTTTTTTGCCTCTTTTGAGGACGTATATGTGGTTAAAATACAACTCCAGGTGCTCCATACCCAGGGGCCCACTGGGGGTTTCCCTTATTCCCCTGTGGGCCACTCCAAGCCTGGTCGAGAGACAGAGGCAACAGGTACGGTACACGGAATATCAGAATGTAGACTTTAAGAATCACTTTCTTGAAAGGCACAAGGCACTATTGATCCGGAAAGGAACTAAGGAAGGGGCAGGGCTTAAATAGGGTCAGCGCCCGTAGATGGAAAATCACTGGCACGCTGGCCCTTTAAATTGAATTGAACTGCCATGCATGCGCCCTAGGGGGCGGCAGGAGCAGAAAGAGGTGAGTGAAGCATGGAGCTGCGAGTTCGCCACGGCCCATTATGCGGGCTGTAGCACCGCTCGCCACAGGAGCTGCCAGAGTATGGGTGCACCCGATGTGTGGGTGGCGGGAGCACCCATTACATTGATTGTTGAACCTTCCAGTAGAGTTGAGTCTTGGACCCACCAGTTGAGTTAATTCTTGGGGCTCACCCTACAGATATTGTACATAACTGCACATACTGCACAAGCCTCTTGCTTTCTGCCTTTTTTTCTGCCTTCCTACATGAAAAGCTGCCACAAGCATGCTGTTCTCCGGGAGATACCATGCCCAAGGCCCCCACACAGCAGGGTTTATCCTGCTCTCCTGTGGGCCAATCCAAGCTTGACTGTTTTGGGGAAAGAGCTGGTATGGCTGTATTAATTGCTTTCATATTGCAAGGCTCAGCGAGTCAGATGTGACTTGATTGCTACAGAGCGCCGCAGCTCTTTTCACATGTACCTCTTAGAATGTCGTTGATATTACTGTTCTACATATGCAAAAAAAATCGAGAACATATATGGACATATGAATGACAGAAAAACTTTATTTAAATTAAGCACATTAGGTGGAGGCTGAGAACAGTACTAATATGGTATGATGAGTTATGAAAAAAATCTGTTTGTAATAAAAACATGCATATAAAAAAACAGAAATGTAAATAAATCATATAAATGTGTGGACAATATTTTGTCAATGCAAAATATTAAAATGGATCTAAAATAATGAATGTGAATGAGTTATAAAGTTACAAGTAAACTTTACTTGTCAGATTCTACCTGTAACGAACGGCGCCGCAGCCCATCCCCCGGGCTCTGGGTGCGTTCGTTCCCCGGTCCATCCCTATGTACCGCGGGCGAGTGGCTCCACGGTCCGTGCGCCGGTCCGTGGACGCACTCTTCCCGTGGTGGTTCGCCTACACGCTAAGTTGGGAAATTGCATCTTTCATCAAACCAGCCTGCCATTTCTGGGATATATTATCTCTGACCAAGGGTTGCAGATGGACCCGGCAAAGCTGTCTGCTGTCTTGCAATGGCCTCGCCCAGTTGGTCTTCGGGCCATACAACGCTTCCTGGGATTTTGTAACTTTTACCGGCAGTTCATCCCGCACTTCTCCACACGGGTGGCACCCATTGTGGCCCTCACGAAAAAGAACGCTAACCCGCAAAGCTGCCCATCCGAGACTGAGGAGGCGTTCGTGAAATTGAAGACTGCCTTCGCCTCCGCTTCTATCCTGTCACGACCGGACCCTGCAAAGCCTTTTGCACTAGAAGTAGACGCCTCGTCTGTCGGGGTCGGTGCGGTCCTCACGTAAAAGGGACCGACAGGTAGAACGGTCACTTGTGGATTCTTTTCCAAAACATTCTCACTGGCGGAAAGAAATTATACGATTGGAGACCGGCAGTTGTTGGCCATCAAGCTTGCCCTGGAGGAATGGCGTTATCTACTGGAAGGTGCTTGACATCCCATCTGTATCTACTCAGACCACAAGAACCTCCAGTACCTCCAGACGGCCCAGCGACTTAATCCACGCCAGGCTAGGTGGTCACTCTTCTTCTCCCGATTTGACTTCCAAATCCACTTCCGTCCTGCAGAAAAGAATGTAAAGGCGGAAGCATTGTCACGCGCTTCCGACGTGGTCGGAGAAGAAGTGTCCCCTGAGCACATAATACCCCCGGAGCGTCTTGTCTCCGCAGCCCCAGTCGACCTCCGGAATGTCCCGCCTGGGAAGACATACGTGAGCCCCGCACTCCGCAGAAGGATCTTGAAGTGGGGGCACTACTAATTGGTGGCTGGACACCCCGGTGCCCGTAAAACTTGCCTCCTTATCGCGCGGTTCTACTGGTGGCCGGACCTCGCTAAGGACGTTAAAGAATTCGTTGAGGCCTGTGTCACCTGTGCCTGTAACTCCTCGTCACAGACCGGTCGGGCTCCTGCAACCCCTGCCCATCCCTACTAGTCCCTGGTCGCATGTGGCGATGGATTTTATAACCGATCTTCCCCCGTCCTCTGGTAACACCGTGATCTGGGTAGTTACGGATCGGTTTTCTAAAATGGCACATTTTGTCCCACTGACAGGTCTACCCTCCGCTTCGCACTTGGCCAACCTGTTTTTTCTCCACATTTTTCGCCTACGCGGGATGCCCCTACAAATTGTCTCTGACCGTGGAGTCCAGTTTGTCTCCAAATTCTGGCAGGCCCTCTGCTCCCTGCTTCAGGTGAAGCTCGATTTCTCCTCAGCCTATCACCCCCAGACGAATGGCCAAGTGGAAAGGGTCAACCAGGTCCTGGGGACCTACTTGCGCCATTTTGTCTCGGCACGTCAGAATGACTGGTCTGACTTGCTCCCATGGGCGGAATTTTCCTATAATTCCCTAGATTCTGAGTCTGCGGGTGCCTCCCCTTTCTATATTGTGTACGGCCTGCACCCCCGCCCTCCCCTCCCACTAGCTTCTCAGTCCGAAGTCCCTACAGCGACATGAAGGCTATTTGGGCCCTGTCCCGCCAGTCATTGCTCCGTGCTTTGGCACGCATGAAAGCTCAGGCGGATAAGAGAAGGAGCCCTCCCCCAGTTTTTTCTCCTGGTGATAAAGTATGGTTATCAGCCAAATATGTCAGACTTAAAATCCCAAGTTATAAATTGGGTCCCCGCTACGTGGGGCCATTCGAGGTGCTTAGACGTATAAACCCGGTGGCCTACAAACTCCGGCTCCCACCTTCCATGCGCATCCCGAACTCCTTTCACGTGTTGCTTCTCAAACCCCTGGTCCTCAACCGTTTTTCTCGTAGGGCAGCTCCTCCATCTCCGGTGGCGGATGCCACCAATGTTTTCCAGGTAAAGGAGATCCTGGATATGAAGGTGTCCAAGGGGAAACGGTATTTCCTCTTCGTGTGGAAGGGGTTCGGGCCCGAGGAAAGGTCATGGGAGCCGGAGGACAACATTCTGGACCGACAACTTTTACAAAGGTTCCTCCGGGCTGGGAAGAGGGGGAGGTCAAAGGGGGGGTACTGTAACGAACGGCGCCGCAGCCCATCCCCCGGGCTGCGGGCGCATTTGTTCCCCGGTCCTTCCCCATGCACCACGGGCGAGTGGCTCCACGGTCCGTGTGCCGGTCCGTGGGCGCACTCGTCCCACGGTGGTCGGCTACTCACCCGACCCCGCTCCTGACTCCAGGCGCGCTTTTCTCGGCCGATGCACGCTTCCCCGCTCCTTAGGGCGTGCGCGCGCTGGTCTTCTCAGACTTAAAGGGCCAGTGCGCTGGTAATTGGCTGTTACGGGCCACTGACCCTATATAAGGACTCCTCCTCTGGCAGTCCCCTGCCATATCTTTAGTGCCCTCGGAGCCTATTGTGAAAGCGTTTTGCCTCTTCTAGTGTTTACCGTGTACCGTACCGTCTCGCTACCGTCTTCTGACCACGAACCTCTGCCGCCTGCCCTGACCTACTGCCTGTCCCCGACTACGTCTCAGCCTTACGATTCTGTACCACGCTTACCCTTGGCGACCACCGCAAGCAAGTCCCGTCAGTGGAAGCGACCTGGTAGTAATCCGCCGCAGCAAGTCCATCCCGCTTTGCGGCAGGCTCTGGTGAAAACCGGGTTCTACTTAGACTCCGCTCCCTGGCGTGGGCTTTCACCACCGCTTGCAGTGGCCCAGCGGATCCACTACCACTGCCGTTACACTACCATTGAAAATTGTTTTTCATTTTGGATTTAAAGTCAGAAAATGAATTTTTTTACTCCGACCAAGAACATAAGCGCTGTTTGGACAATGAGTATTTTCTATTGAGGTCTATGGGGATGGTTTTACTTTTGGTTTAGACAACAATTTCAAATTGGAATCCGTTTGGTTTCCGACTTGAAATACTCATCGTGTGGATGAGCCCTAACATGTAAAGGTGTTTGGTTTACCCCTGTGATCAGCGGACATGTCTGAATCTCAATAACATGTTTTCATTGGAAAGGTTGAATGCTTGCTTCTGTCTTTAACTAATCAAGAAAAAAACAATGAAATATATTTCACACCAAATAATAGGCTTTAATGCCATAGTGCTGCTTATACAGTTAGGCTTGGACTGGTCTACAGAGGAGACCCCTGAACTCCAGAACATGGAAGACCTGAAGTTGCTTTTCAACTGCATATGCTTCCTCAGGAGAGGTAGAAAGGCCAAGAAACAGAGGAAAAACGCAAGAAAAAAGAATATAAGAGGCATGTATAGTAGCTGTAGGGTGAGCCCCCAGAATCAACTCCTATAGTAGGCCTCAGAATTAACTCCAGCAGTGGGCCCCCAAAGTCAACTCTACCGGTGGGCGCTAAGCATCCCAGTCCAATACTGTATACAGTATTTGTAAGGAACATTAGTTTAACTTTAGGCCAGACTTGGGATGGGGCACTGCGCTTTAAATTTGTTTTGGCCTCTGTTGATTTAATAGTTTTTCTCCTGCATTAAAGCAGTGACTCATTGGTCATGGACTGATATCCCAGTGGTGCAGTAACCAGATTGTGGAAACAGGTTGTTTAAAGGGGTTTTGCCATGAAGAAAAATTGATGTGGGAAGCTTGCAAATTAAATAATAGACATTTTCCCCATTCATCATTATTAAAAATTCTGCACTGTTTTTGTTTTATCTGCTCCTTTAGTGATCCATTGTTTACAGCTCGTCTCCAGGGGATACGACCAAGGCTGAGAGCTCCTCAGTCCTGGTCGCACATGCTCAGACATCACCTCTCCTCTCAGGCAGCAACTGAGTGTTCAAACCCCATGTGTTGTCATTCTACTCCTGTCCTCTGTACTTCTTAGTAATTAGTCAAAAAGTGCAAATAATTAGAAAACAAAAGAAACCTCAAGGAGGTCTGTGCATTGACATGCAATTCTTTCAAAGACGGACCCGAGCTGCGCTATGGAAACACACAGCGGCGATCTCTCATGTGAACGCCGCTGCGTGTTCCTCATAGACCGCAATGATAATCTCACTGTTAATTGTTAAGATCCGTCTCTGGGTCCGTCTTGTCGGTCCCAGAGACGGATCTAAAAAGCGCTTGTAACACGGAGTGAAAACTGCGTGTGAACAAGCCCTTAGTGTTGTTTAAATAGATCTGTGTTTGGTTATACAGCAGTTCAGCTGCACTTGTCAAAATTTTTGGAATTCAAGACAGCCCAAACTTGATTGGATGTCAAATACGTATCATATTTTCACAATTTCCTTTTTTGTTTCTGTATTGCATCCATTGCTGTTCTGTATTTTGCTATAAATTGTTTTGCAAATATAAAAAATGAAATAAATATGGACATGTGAATGATAAACAAATAGAATATGCTTTTTTCTTTTATTCAGCATATTAGCTAAGGGCAAAAAACAATGGCAATATAAATACTTTAGAACATTCTAGATTTTGTAAAAATGCCAATTGTATGAAAACCACAGGTATGTGGAAACTGAAATGTGAATAACCCATTTAAATATACTGATTACATTTGGGCAATGCAGGCAACAGAATTAATTTGGATCGGAAATGTGGAGGTGTGAATACCTAACTCTGTATATGTAAATGTGTTTTTTTAACCACTGTCATCAGTTGGCATCTGTAAGTCTAAGTCTCCATAACATGTTATCACTGTACAAGCTGAATGCTTGCTTTTGTCCTAAACTACTCCAGAAAATCATTTAAATCAATTTCTCATCAAATTATACATTTTGTGGTGAAAATTCACTGAAAGGAATTGCAATGGTGCAGGAACAAAATGACGGAAAGGCAGAGGTAGGCGACCACCTAAGGCACTACTTCTGCCTCTCAATAAGGGGGCACAAAGATGTATGGAGCAGACCCAGGAGCTGAGCCCAATTCATACATGGCAGGTACTGGCATTTAGTTTCAGGCCGCACCTGCCTTCAGTGGCTGCGACTGGAGATAATTCCAAACCTGGATTTAAACTATTTAAATGCTGCGTTTATTATGCCTGCGGCATCTTAGCATTTATAAAGTAGGGGGAGTCATGGCAGCTGGGGGCCTAATGAAGGCTCCCACGCCGTCCGCCATACTGCCACTACCGTATTACACCCTGCCACAGGCAAGGTGTAATAGGAGAGCTGTAACAACATTCTATTCTGTAGTACATTAGTATTGCAGGATAGTGTACAAGTGTTCACAATCACTAGTGGTTAAGTACCCAGTAAAAAAATTCTTAACCCCTTAATGCTCCAGCCAGTTTTGACCATTTTTCAAATCAGTGTCGCTTTATGTGAGAATAACTTTTTGATACATTAACCTATCTATGTGATTCATAGAAAGTTTTCTCATGACACATTGTGCTTTAAGTTAGTAATACATTTTCCATTGAATATTTTTTTATTTGAGAAAATATCAAAATGTCATGAAAATTTAGAAAAAAATTAAATTTTTAAACTTTAAAAATTGCTGCATGTAAGACAGATATTTATACCACACAAAATAGTTTATAACTAGCATCTACTATTTTTTAAATGTCTTTTCATTTTTTTACAACAGTGGGGGGTTTCTAAATTTAATAGCAATTTTTTTACATGTTCAAGAAAATTTGCAACAGATTATTCTACAGACAAGTCTAGTTTTCACATGGCATTGAGGGATCTGTATGTTAGACACCCCCATACATGACTCCATCTAAGAAACTGCACCCCTTAAAGTATTCAAAATAGAGTTTAGGAAAGTTTGTTAATCCTTTGGAGGTTTCACAGACATTTAAGCAAAATGGAGGTAAAATTTTAAAATGTCATATGTTTTTTGCAGATTTTAACTTTTAATCCATTATTTACTGGAACACAGTAGATGTTACCAAGAAAATGCAATTCAACATTGATTCCCCTGATTCTGCTGTTTTTAGATATATCCTACATGTGGCCCTAGTATGGTATTTGACTCAAGCACAAACCTCAGAATAGGAGGAGCATCTAATGGACTTTGGGGTCAAATTAGGATATATTTTAGGCAACATCTCCCATTTGCGGGTACCCAAAGGTGCTAAAACTTAATTAACACCCCTCAAAAGACCTAATTTGGGAAACTATACCCTTTGAGAAATATATATCCAGGGGAGAAGCGAGTATATTGACCCCACAGGTGTTTCACTGATTTTTTTTAGCATTAGGCTATGAAAATAAATAAAAAATTTTTCCATTTATATGCAGTTTTAACTAATTTTTTTTAATTTTTACCCTATATGTGGATCTAAACTGCTGTTTGGGTGTATAGCAGGGCGTGCAAGACAGAGGGTGCTATTTGACTTTTGAAACACAGATTTTGGTGGGTGCCATGTCGCATTTACAAAGCCCCCACAGTACCAAAACAGGTGAAATCTTCCAGAAGTCACCCCATTTTGGGTTCAACACCTTTAATGGAATTCATCTAGGAGAGTATTGTGCATTTTGGTCTCACGTTTGTTCCACAGTTTTTTTTTTTTAGAAGTTTATTTATTTCATTTCCTGTGCAGCACGATGAACAAAAATTATAATGATTTCTTTTTTTTTAATGTGACTCATATTGTCGGTTAAATAAGTGACAGACTTAAAGTCTTGGTTGTCACACAATTTGCAATACCAAATAGGTGTGCTTTTTTATTTTTTGGGGGGCGATTGGCTTTTATAATGCGGAAAGGGCATTGTATGAACTTTTACTTGTCCCCATAGGGGACTTGACTCAGCAATCTATTAGATTACTGCTACTATACAAAGCAGCACAGTACTATACTGCTACATATGGTATCCGTCTATCACCATGCCCGGCTGTGTCCTGTCACCTATGTTAGACTTCTGCGTTGCAATACGCAATTGCGTTGCAGGGGTGCCGATGGAGACAGAGGGAGCTTCTTCCCTCTGTCCTTCCATTAGTTGCATCAGTCGAGATTGACTGTGGCATCTAAGAGGTTTATTGGTCATGACTAGAGCAAGCTCTGGCCGAGGCTGACAGGGCAGGGAGACAGCTGGAATATACGGCTGGTTCATTATGATGTAACCATACTTCCATTTGCAGGAATCCCTTCCTGCCCATGATGTATGGGTACATCATATGTTGGTAAAGGGTTACAAATAAAAAAATGTAGAATTAGCATTGCAAAGTCTATAAAAGTCTTATCTATTAATATATAACCTTATATATCCCACAGGGTGATCAACCCCAAAAAAATATTCAGCACCAAAATTCTAATTTTCTTTTTATGGTCAATTGCCATATTGCTGCTTACACAATATTTGTGAGTAATATTTGTTAACTTTAGTCAATTGAGTATAAGGCTGATTGGCTGGGATGGGGCAGTACATTAAAATTACTTTATTCAGCCTTTTTGGATTTAGTAATTTTGCTCCAACATCGAACGAGTGACTCATGCTTGGTCATGGGCTGGTACAATATTTCCATACTGAAATACCAGAGGTGCAGTAAACAGAGTCTGGAAACCAATAGTTTTAGTGCCCATATAATTTGACAAATAGTCTCAGTAACCTTCTCTTTTGTTGCAGAGATTTAGTTGTTCCTGTTATTGTATAGTAAATGAGATCAGTCTGTGAAAGTCCTATTTCATTTCTCATTCTACACAAGTCTTTGTAGCAGAAGAAAGAGAATGGATCTTTCTAGCAAAGGTGTAAGAGGTCATCATGTCATATACTCGTACATATTTCTGCAGCTATATATAGTTTGGCTTTTAAATATATTGATTTAAGCAGCATTGTCCAAAGAAATCAGTTTTTTTCTATACGAATCCCCAAAAAACATGTGGAGTTCTTGAGAATGGCTTTAGTACAGGCACCAATATATAGGAAATAGCAGGACTATTTCATACCAACATATAGTACATAGTAATTTAATGTAATCAAAGTCTATGTTAGAAAATTTTGCATGTGTTTTCTGGCCTCTAGAAACCATCTATTGCTGTTAAATACTCACAAATTGCATATGGTTAGCGTTACACCACAGTCCCAAATCCCAGAAAAACCATATTTTTAACCCTGACTCTTCCCCAACTCAAACCCTACCTCAGTATCAGCCCTAACACCAACACTACCCCTACCCGAATCCTAACCCAATTCCAACCCTAAACTCTAATCTCTCTCTATTTTGTATATCTCTATAAGTCAGCTGTGTTGTCTGATTAGAACGACTATAAGTGATATAGCTTAAAAAAAGAGTAAAAAATGCTAACATTAATCCTAAACAAAGAAATCACATAAGTACGGTCAGGTGCCCAGATGTACTGGCTTCTCTGTGAGACATCAGTCTTGGGTGCGGTGAACGGACAATCCGAAACTCCAGTTGGTTCACAAATCTGCAATCAAACGCAGGGATCCAGCATCACCGCTCATATCCAGGGCTAAGTAAGTATAAAAATATTAATATTTACTTCACCAGTTAAAAAATACAGGCATACACTTCAAATGCACAGGACATTTTCCACTGACGCATTTTGGTATGTAACCTCTGACCTGTATATGCCTGTATCTTTTAACATGGGGAAATAAATATTAATATTTTTATACTTATCTCATCCTGGATATTAGCATGGATGTCGAATCCCTTCATTTAACATTAATCCTAACCCTAACTCAAACCCCAATCCTACCTAGGGTTAGGGTAAAAATAGATTTTTTTTTTGTGATTTCATTTCAGGTCAACCTTAATTGAGTTGCTAATATTCGGGGTGAATTTAACATTGACCTGAATCTGAAGCGCAACACTCCTTTTTATATAACCATTAAAAAATCATTACAGACTCTGTCAACATGTACATTCTACTGACTTAACCTGAGCCGACCCTCTATAATATGTATGAAAGGTTACACAGACCATTACGATTGTGAACTGGTATGATGTACAATGTGCATGAATGTGAGCTACTCGTACAGCTACAAAGTGATCCCCAGTTAGATGGCAAATCATTATTTTTGGTTTTTGTAAAACACATTAATCTGCAGTCCATTTTCAGAAAAGTGCCTTAAGTGTTTAGTGGCTTCTTCAGTTTTGCTAATGATTCCTATAGCTCCCTGTTGAATTCACCTTTCTGATTTGCTCTTTTTTAAGTTCTGTTTCTTTTCCTGATGTATTTTTACAATTCAGCATCATGGAATAAAAGCCCTTGCACAGAGATTGGTCTCGCACTGGTTTATTAAAATTTCATGTTTACATTCTAACCTCTCCCAATCTAACATTATGTCTTCCTGTGGAAAATTGAGAAGATTGGTCATGGTTCTGGTGCATTACTCTATTTCTACACTTGACTCAAATGTAGATGCATTTTCACTTAATATTCCGAAAACCATTTTCATATTTACATACATACATAAACACGAAAGTTAACTTCCCTTTGAACAACAGCATCTCATATAAAAGAAGTTGTCCATTATTACAGAAAAGGTTCGGCTGGTCAGTAAGGCCATGTTCACACGGCTTAAAATTGAATGTATTTCAGTCCAGAATTACGCGCCGTAGTACGCAAATTACGGCTGGAATACGTCCAAGTAATTATGGTAATCCACAGTGCTCATAGAGAACTATGGATTACGTCTCCTCCCCTGCTCGGCGAATATGCCGAGGGGGGAGATAATTGACATGTGAATTACCAGCGGCGTATACGCGCTGCTGGTAATGCAAGTCTATGGGCCGGCGAGGTGCCGGCCTCCAGCTCTCGCCCCGCCCCCGGCCACCCGGCGTAATTGCGGGCCGTAATTACGCCCTGCAAATACACCGTGTGAACCTAGCCTAAGGGTTAAGAAAAAAAAATCAACTTGCTTGTGAAGGCGGCTCAGTTTCAGTGCTGGCTTCCCATGTCCTCCGCATTCTTGTGCCATTTATAGATAGGAAAGTAAAGAAGGGGAGAGAGAAGAAAAGGTAGGAGGAAGGAGATGATGAAAAAACTAGTTAGAGACATCGGGCGACATGTATGAACGGGGCTGCGCCAGATATCTGCCATCTTTTTCAGCCCAATATCAGGCGCAGCCCCGTACATACATTTTCAAATCTCCCGCACGCCACTCCGAGGTGCATTACATCGCGCCTTCGCTGCTTTGTAATGCGACCGATCTCGGGGGGCGTGGTGCACTAGAACTGTAGAGAAAATACATATTTACAGCTTCGCTATGGCAATTCTAGGCGTATTGCAGTCGGAACAGATATACTACTTTCAAAGTGGTATACCTGATCCCAAACTGTCGTGCAAGCGCTGAAATGCACCTGATTTATGACCTGCTGTATAGAGTTTCCATAAATCAGGAACATTCTATGCCTTTTTTAATCGCATGAAATTTGGCGTTAACACGCCAAATTTCATAGAGGTCTCCCAAAGTCTTGTTTGAAATTACAGGAGGAAGGTATATTAACTGGGAGTACCCAATTTGAATAAACTTGTGGGGGCATGGTCAACATATCACAGAATGTAATAGATTTAGTCAGCACTTAGGGCCACATGTATGAAAACTGTCTTGGTCTAAAACTCTCTTTGTTGCCCATAGCAACCAATCACAGCGCTCCTTTAATTTCATATAGTGCTCTGGAAAAATGAAAGGGGCACTCTGATTGGTTTCTATGGGAAAAAAGTGAGTTTTTGACCTAGACAGTTTCAACATGTGGCCCCTTAATGTTATAAAAGAAAATATCACCAGCATAGAATTGGGCAACACAAATTTTTTTTAAAATTATTCTGAGCAATTTATAATACGTCAGTAGTTTGCAGTAGCATACACAATATCCTTGTGCTGCCATCATTGGGACTGTATGTGGAGCAGTACCTGAGACTGCAAAGTATCCTGGGAGCAAAATGAGTAAGGGTCTGGTGTAGAGTCTAAATGTAGGTGTTTGGTCTAGGGTCTGAATTAAAATGTTTTTACCATGAGGTTAAAAATTCCCCCGTTGGTAACTTTTTTGGGGTAGCTGCAAGCAAAATGACATATGGACTTTTTGGGGCCCTCCACTCATTTACTTCAAGGAGCTTGAATTTTAGCTGTGAGTGTGCACTTGGCTACAGTTGAAAGTTCCCATAGAAGTGAATGGAGAGGACCACCACAAGCATCACCCTCCTCATTCACATGCATGGCCGGTTCGCAGCTAACTGTGAGCAGCCAGTGCAGGGGATTTTACCTCATGGTAAAAATCCTTTAATTAAGAGGTCTAGTATGGAGTCTGAATAATATTGGGGTTAGGACAGGGTTTATAAAACTTTGGGGGGCAAGGTGGGGTTAGTTTAGAGATTGGTCTGTTTTGCAAACAAAGGTGGCTGCATCAGATAAATAATTAAAAAGAGTTGTCTCCCCACAGTTTCAAAGAATGCATGTAAAGAAATTCTCTGTCACTTCTGGATCAGACTAATTTGCATAAGCTCCTAAAGCTCATAGCTCATTGTGCTTTAGATCTAATTAGATAATTTAGCTTCTCAAGTACTTGCTAGGACTTCTTATCTGATCTCCACAAAACAAAAGCTAATTACAGAGCTGTTTTACTTTGAGATAAAATCAAGGCTTTTTGTACTTGTCTAGGCAAGCACAAGACATGGCACTGGCCACTGTCTGACCTGTGTGATTGAATCACTCTGTGTTATTCTCATTGAACAAACAGCCAAGGGAGATTGTACAGGTCAGTTACATGAGGGAACTAAATAAGCCACTAGCAGGTAATAATTCACTTGTATCTCTTTAGGGAAAACAGAGGAACAATGCAATAATATTTGGAAAATGTCTTAATTTGGTGTCTACAATTTGAGATAGCTATCTTGTACGAGACATCCTCTTTAAAATTATAGGCTACTAGTGCCAAATAAAATAATAAAAAAACTATATTCACCTTCCATGCATTGGACACTCCCTTAAATCACCCTTTGGAGCTGTCCACTTCCGAATAGTAATAGAAGGCAGAGTCATGAGGCTGCTACAGCCAATCAGTGGCTGCAGTGGTAACCATGGCCAAAACCTTTACACCCCTGATAACACCACTATGGTGGTGAAACATTTTTTTTTTCTTTACATTCTTTGTGTATGAATGTATTTTCTCAGCACTTATCTCAATGACAGCGGCAAACTGCAGCTGCCACATTGTTACTTTATAACATCTTAGGCTATGTTCACATGGCTTAAAATGGGACGTATTTCAGTCCGTAATTACGCGCCGTAGTGCGTAGTGATAGTCTATGGGTCGGCGAGGTGCCGGGCCCCGCTCCCGCCCCGCCCCCGTTCACAGGGCGTAATTGCAGGGCGGAATTACGCCCCGCAAATAAGCCGGGTGAACATAGCCTTAGACTCAGAAGAACTTATACAAGTAATAGTGATATAGAAAAGGCAACATTGGCTAGTCTTCTTAGAAAGTATTGACAACTAAAACTTATGTTTTAATTGTGATTGTAATAACTGATAGAAATGGGGTAAGGTTTGCAGATTGCAATATGTGTATATTGTGTCTCTTTTTCTTTCTTCCTTTCCCCTTCTCTATTGACTTTTGTATATATATATATATATATATATATATATATATATATATATAGTGTATATATATATTAATATATAATATATATATTAATTCTAATAGTAAATTATTATATATATTATATATATATATATATATATATAATATATATGTAGTGACAACTACTGTAACATTCCATCACTTATGTCCCGGAATCCTCTGGGACCTTCAAGATGTCCTCCAGGTTCTTTACTGAAGAATCTTTAGCTACCCCTAACCTGTTTTTCTACTATTTAATAATTAAATCAATGGTTAAATAAGCTGTTTTTCTTGTTTTAATCAAATCATTAATAATGACTGTCTTATTTACCAGGCGATATGCATCAAATTAATTATTAGTAAAGCACATCATGGATAATGTAAAGGTTACTGATTGCATAGAAAAGATGTTATATTAAAAGTAACTACTTGTATTGTATTATGATTAAACTAACCAATTGTATTGCAAATTGTAATAAAAATTTGAAGTAAAGATGTTGATGTTGCCACACCACCATATTAACCTATGTAAAAAATCTAATGTATTAACCAAAATAAAAAATGTTGCTTCTGAAATCAACCTGATGTCAGCTACTGATCTTCCATGACATATGCGTGTGTCCACTCTTCTATTAATATGGAAACCACACAACGAGGACTAAGTCGCAGGTTTATAGCGGCAACACACTCATTGAGTGCAGAGGTTAAAGGTCAGGAACTCTGCCAATCACACACTAGTAGCCTTGCAAAATAGCTATTATATGACTGTAATAACAGAAATTGTAACCCTAGAGTGGTAATGCTTGATGCTGTTTTGAAATTGCTGTGATTCAACAAGAACCATTGCCCTGTGTAGTTGCCAATGGGCTCACGAGTTTGCTCATATCTCAAGCGGCCATTGGTGGCCACATGAGGGCATGGTTATTATTGTGCCATGTCTTTCTATCCTTATGAACCTGCAATGATGTGTGTGCACTGTCACTGTAGTGTCTACATAAGACTTAGAATTTGTGTCAAACTGCAATCAACTACTGTTGTATGAATGGAGATACTGGGTACTGGGCATCAAATTGCTTTATTACAACATCATGAAAAAAACTGCACTGGTGAGCCCTCAGCCCAGCAGTCAGTCCTAATGCTGGAAAGGTATAGGAAAACAGTGTCCTGATGTGAGAAGTAAAAACATACAAATAAGGAGGTTAGACATTATGAACGCAGCAGGCCATTAGAGCAGATCACAGCTAGTTATTAAGATTTAACAAGAAAAAAAATGGTTCTCTTTAATGCGACTCTGAAGATTTTAATTTCATTTTGCTTCCAGTTCATGATAAATATTCAACAAGCTCGGATGAGACAGGATGAAAGTGTGAAAACTTTAAATGTCTTGTGGATGTGTTAGTTTACATGTTGTTTTCAAATGCAAAAATTAGAAATGATGTCTTTTGCCCGTAGCCAAACGCTTTCCTGATGATAGTTTACACAGGAAAACTGCTCAGAATGCATCTTTTAGAATACAAACTTGAGAAAGGCAAATTAGGATTTCCTACCAAGATGTGAAACCAAATAGAATAAGTTTGCCCTACCCCGCACTCTCATTTAAATAACTTGGCAAATGTCGCTAATGATGTACATACTTACTTCAGTGACTTTATTTCTTTTGAAGGCAACAGAAAATGATATCAGGAACAGAGACTAACAACGGATGAAATGACCTGAAACAATATACCAGCTCACCACACAAAAGCTTCTCCGTAGGGAAGCCGTTGGCAAAAGTGTCGGGTGTGGTGGGTGAACTGTAGTTTGTACTTTTCTGCCTTAGCGTGTTTGTATTCTACTTTTTTTCCCCCTGTTTGGCCACCACATTTTCAGATCAGACATACTTCTGGGAAAGAGGAAGAGCTCTTCTTGGCACCATGTAGGTGTGTGAGGGTTTAAGATCAGGGCTGTGCAGTCGGCAAGCCGAAGCCCCCACTCCGACTCCAACTCCGACTCCTGACTCCGACTCCGACTCCTGACTCCCTCATACATGGCGCATGTTTATTAATAATAAATTTACATGTAGTTAAAATTGGGTAACATCAGGCTGTTTATCACCTTATGATTACAAAATCAAGCTTTTTAGGTGAAACAGACACTGACAAGCAAAAGGGGTAACAAGTTTTGATCTTTTGAAACCACTTGTGGGTAGAGTTGAAGAAAAAGCTGTTTTTTGTAGCCAATCCAGTCCCGCACCAACTTGGGATGTGTTGGGAAAGGGTCTAGGATTAGTTTTGGTCAAGATTGCTTGAATCTGATTCAGAGCCCAGAGGATTCAGGCAGTATTTTAAAACCAAAGGTGGTTTTCCAATACTAACAAAATTTATAAATGAAACTTTGATTTTAGGAGCAAAAAAATGAAACAACGCAGTTACAGGAAAGAATCTGCAGAAAATAAGCGATGCTAAATAACTTGCCAAGTCAATTTTGTATAAGTAATGACTGTATTTTTAAATTTTTAGTTTGCCTCATGTACAAAGCTGTAGTGGATGGGGGGTATGGAGCCTGAAAGTCAAAGCTCAAACCATTGTTTCCATTTTGCTTGTCAGTGTAAAATATTTTATTGGATATAACTTTTTAGAACACAAAAAAAATTGTAAATATGCAAAACTTCAGGAACATTTGTGAAGTCTCTGAATTTGTTCTGAGAAATAGTATCGCCTCCATCAGATCCTGCATACATGACCTCACATCTGATCTAATTATTTCCAGGCTAAAGAACGGCCTCTCTACACTAACTTGGGTTGGGGGAAAATGGGGGTGACCACAGGGGCAAACATTCTAACAATGTCAGGTATAAAGGAATTGCCTCAGCCACAGTCAGTTTTGTTTGAAGGGTTAAACTCTTCTACTTCTTTGAAAATAGGTGAAATTTTTGCTGAAATCTTTTTTGTCTTGGGAGGCAGAATTCTTTTCCCCTGGGGCAGCGCTTTGCCTGCTCCATGTCATCAATTACACTTCTCATGTGATGGGGCCCGAAGATATGGGAGCAGTAGAAAATGGCGGACCAAATTCCTCTTGCTCTTTGCATCGAACTAACTGGATCAACTTATTATATATTTGGGAGTCGGAGTCGGTCCATTTTATGACGACTCCGACTCCTGCAAAATAGCCACCGACTCTGACTCCGACTCCACAGCCCTGTTTAAGATTGCTTTTTGCACCTCATGGGCATTAGCATATAACAAGGAATTATGGGAAGAGAGCTGAAAGCGCCCTCTATTTGATATAGCCATACTGAATTCACTCATGACTCACCGAGCCTTGGAAAGCGAAAAGGATTCATGCCTCCTCAGTGCAGAGCAGCGCTTTCTGGGCCACTCATTGCCTCTCACCCAGCCAGCCAGTAACCTCTGCTCTGCACTGAGGAGGGGCAAATATCTTGAAACCGCTATATGCAGATACAGGCTTGAAATGAATCCATTTTGCTTTCCAAGACACGGTGAGTCACAAGTGAATCCAGGATGGCTACATCTAATAGAGGGTGCTAGAGCTTTTACATTCTCTTCTTGTTATATGCAAATGCCTGTGAGGTGCAAAAGGCAATCTTAAATCCTCACACACCTACATAGTGCCTCTCCTCAAGGAGAGAGATTCCCCTTTCTCAGCCACTCATTGCCTCTCACCCAACCAGGCTAGGACTAGCAGTTTGTGAGATTGCCCCTAGATGACACCAGAATATGTTGATACAACTTTTGAGGGAGGGACTACGTGGAAGAAAAATGTTTGAGGAAGAGGAGTCAGTCGAAGGTCAGCAAAAAGAGAGAGAGCAGAAGCTTAGAGACAGAGGTTATATGGTGTTGTGAGTTTAAGCATAGCCAAGTTGACTGTCAATTCTCCCTCAGTGTCACAAAGTCAGTGAATTGGTAAACTAGAGAGAAGAACAGAGAACAAGAACATAGAGTGTGAATGGAGAAGAAGACTTCTGTCTCACAGGCTAGCCACCAAAGAATGTGTTAGAAGACAGAATGAAACTGAGTATGTCTCCCGGCAGATACGATACAGGCTGACGTTAAGGAAAGTGTTGCTGTTTTTACCTGCTCCGGTTTAGAGTTAATAAACCTACTCGCTTCATTACTCAGTTGCAGCCTACTTAATGCTCACCAGTATTACATATACACTTTTCTGATGCAGGGCATTATGCTTAATCTAATTTTAAATTGATATCGAACTCTGAGTTTTGGCACGATCTTAGATATTGTCACTTATGTTGAATTAATTTCACCATGTTTAGTATATATATATATTTATATATATATGTATATTATATATTATATATATATATATATATTTATATATTATTATATATATATATATATATATATATATTATATTATAATGTTATTTATAACTCTTGTTATATCTGGGTTGCAGATGTGTATGTGTCCCCACCCCTTTGTTCTTTGCAGCCAGGAAAAAGTAGATCAGAACTCACAACTCGGATATAATGTGATGGGAATACCCCTTAAACACATTATATACCAATGTTTTCATTATTTAAGATAGTTGCCGTAGGGGGTATATGCATTCGTTTTAGCCAGCAATTGTACTTTATTCATGTCAATACTTTTGAATAATCTTTTTTTATAACCATTTTTTTTTGTATTCCCAGCTAGTATTATTCTGTATTATACAGATAAAGAAAATGGGATTAAGAAAATGATATTTTATTAAATATGACTTTTTCGGACCCCCATGATGATACCACATTTTTTGTGCTAATTTTTTTTTGCTTGATTATGTCTTCTACATACAGCAGTGCGTTTTTACTTCAGAATACATTCATATATTTCATTGCTCTCCCACTACACCCTGCAGGATGCGATAGGAATATACTCATTGTAGGTCTGGAGGCTGCCATGGCATCTGAAGGGCATGCCATGACCACATTGCAATGGGCAGATTGGATGGTGGGAGAGAGTGCCACAGTCCTTTTTAACTGCCGACATGTAGCAGCTGCACTGTCCATGGCATCTAAGCAGTTAAATGGCCAAGATAAGAATTGTCTCTGATCCCAGCCACTAGCAGCAGATGTCAGCTGTAGTTGACAGCGGGCATCTACAGAATGTGAAGCTTACTCCATACTCCCTTAGCATCATAATGACATACCAGTATGCTATATTGTGCTTAAAGGTTAAATTGATGTGTTTAAAAAGGGAAATTTGGCAATCATAAGGATCTGAGCAACTTTGACAAGGGTTGTGAATATTGTGATGGCCAAATGACTGGTTTAGGTCATGTGAGGTATTCTTGGCATGCATTGGTTAGTACCTGTTAAAATGGTCCATGGAAGGATGATCAAACATAAAAAACAACTATACACATTTGACTCATCAACATAATCATAAATAAACACTATATAAAGCTATCGTGTTTTTTTTTTACCACCTCTGCTTCAGGCATCGCCCCCCTTTGGTCACAAGCCTTTGGCTTGAGAAAGGGTCTAGCGATCTGAAACATTGATATATACTGGGCTACTCTACTTTCTCCATTGTTGTCATATGAGGACACTTTGAACAGGGAAAAGCTCTACAAACATTTATCTTCTTATTTCTCCAACTGACCATCATCAAAGGATGTTTGCTGAACTACATGCGGATAACCATGAATGTACAAGTTTCTAATTGGAAATTCATATCCATGTTCCTGTTCAAGGACCATGAAACCTCTCCTCTTTTCAATCTGCACAGCCCTCATTGGGCAAACCATCAGCAGATTTGGCTTTCAGTACCATCTCTACGCTGATGACACCCAATTATACACCTCTTCCCGAGACATCACTCCTGCCCTGCTACAAAACACCAGTGACTGCCTGTCTGCTGTCTCTGACATCATGTATTCCCTCTACCTCAAACTAAATCTCACTAAAACTGAACTTCTAGTCATCCCACCGTCTACTAACCGACCCATCCCTGCTATCTCTGTGTGTGTGTGGCACCACCATTACTCCTAGGCAGCAGGCCCGCTGTCTTGAGGTTATACTAGATATTAGGTCTGTCCTTCACTCCCTATGTCCAATCCCTTGCCTGCTCCTGTCACCTTCACCTCAAGAACATCTCAAGAATCTATCCTTTTCTCACTGTGGAAACAGCTCAAACTCTCATTGTTGCTATTATCTTTCTTGTCTTGACTACTGTAACTCCCTACTTGTTGGTCTCCTTCTCTGTAAATCTATCATCATCCAATCTGTCCTGAATAGCAGCAGCCAGGCTTGTCTTTTCTTTTCAGCCGCTTATACTGATGCCTCTACCCTGTGTCAGTCACTGACTGGCTGCCTATTCAGTAAAGAATTATAACACATAAACTATTCACTTGCTCACCCAGGGCCGCCATACTGGGGGTACAGCCGAGGGGTACTCCCGTATGGGGCCCTGGAGGTATAAGGGGGACGCCTGCGGCGGGCCCCTTATTCCTCATGATTAGAGCAGGGGCCCGGAGGCCGCGGCAGCCGAAAACCCCCACCAACCCCCCATCACCCCCAAACCCCCCCAACCCCACCCCCCCCCCCACCACACCCCCACCCCCACCAACCCCAACCCCCCCCCCCCACCGGCTACGGCTTGCCCAAAGTGCGGGGGCCCCGAGCTCCCTCGATGCGGCCCCGGAAGGCATTGCCGTCGCTCCCCGGTGGGCCCTGCCGCGCATTCCGGTCTACTGCACAGCCACGGCCCTGCGTCCCGAGGCCCAGAGACCGGGCACGCGTGCCGCGGGACTAATGTCCCAGACTCCGGGGTATGCGCAGGGTGTCATCGGAGCACAGCGCCACACTAGCGCTGCGCTCGCTGATATCCCCGGCAGGCTGAAGGTTATAGGCTTCAAGACTGCCGGCCGCCTGGCCCCTAATCAGTGACGTAGGCGGGCGCGGCTGGTGAAGTCACTTCACCACGCCGCATATGCAGGGCCGGCAGGAGCCGGCTGCATCTCGGAGCAGCTGGGAGCGAGGTCAGGTAAATGGTGTTGTTTTTTTTTTTGTTTTTTGTTTTTCTTTATATGTATTAAGGAAGCGGGCACTTGCTACCAATCACTATTGGGGGCCCTGCTACCTATCACTTAATGGGGGCCCTGCTACCTATCACTAAAGGGGGCCTGGCTACCTATCACCTAAAAGGGGGCCCTGCTTACCTATCACTAAAGGGGGCCCTGCTACCTATCAATAATGGGGGCCCTGCTTACCTATAGACTAGAAGGGGCCACTGGCTACCTATCCCACTAATGGGGGCCTGCTACCTATCACACTACAGGGGGTCTGGGGCTACCTATCACTATTGGGGCCATGCCATTACCTATCACTAATGGGGGCCCTGTACCTATGTTCTAACTGGGGTGCCCTGATAACTATCCCTATATGGGGGCCTGCTACCTATCACTAAATGGGGTCCAGCTACCTATGTCTAATGGGGGACCTGCTACATATCTAATGGGGGCCCTGCTTCCTATCACTAATAGGGGCCCTTGCTAGCCTATCACTAATGGTGGGCCCTGTACCTATCACTAATGGGGGCCCTGCTACCTATCATTTTAAAGGGGGCCCTGCTACCTATCATAAAGGGGCGATGCTACCTATCTATAATGGGGACCCCTGATAAACCTAATCATAAAGGGGGCCTCGCTTTGCCTACCTATCCACTAATGGGGCCCTGCTTACCTATGTCTAATGGGGCCCTGCGGAAACCTTTCACTAATGGGGGCCCTGCTACCTTCACTAATGGGGGCTGTAACTGATCACTAATAGGGCGCCTGCTACCTTATCACCTTTAATGGGGGCCCTGTACCTATCACTAATGGGGCCTGCTTACCATCACTTAAAGGGCGGCCCTGGCCTGGTTACCTATCACTAATGGGGGCCCTGATACCTATCCTAATGGGTCAACCTGCTACTATCACTAAGGGAGGCCTGCTACCATCACTAATGGGGGCCCTGTACATATCACTAAAGGGGGGCCCTGCTCCCTATCACTAAAGGGGGCGTGTACCTATCACTAAAGAGGGCTTGCTCTACTTTGTCTAATGGGGGCCCTCGCGACCTATCAACTAATGGGGTGCCCTGCTACTGATCACCTAATGGGGGGGCCATGCTACCTATCACTAATAGGGAGCCCTGTGCTACATGTTCACTAATGGGGGCCCTGCTACCTATCACACTAAGGGGCCTGCTACCTATCACTAAAGTGGGCCCTGGTACCTATCACTAATGGGGGACCTGCATACTATCATAAAGGGGGGGCCCTGCTCCTATCACTAATGGTGGCGGCCCTGCTACCTATTCACCTAAAGGGGGCCCTGTACCATTTCACTAATGGGGGCCTTGCTACCTATCACGTAAGAGGGCCCTGCTACCTAGGTTTACTGGGGGCCCTGACGCTACCTATCTCTAAAGGGGGCCCTGACGCTACTTATCTCTAAAGGGGGCCCTGATGCTACCTATCTCTAAAGGAGGGCCCTGGCTACCTAACCTCTAAAGGAGGGACCTGTCTACCTAACCTCTAAAGGAGGGCCGCCTGGCTACCTAACCTCTATTGGAGGGTTCCTGGCTTACCTAAAACTTAAACGAGGGCCCTGACTACTAAACGAAACGAGGGCCCTGACCTACCTAGATCTTAAAGGAGGGCCTCCTGACTCTACCTAAAATAAAGGGGGCCTGACTCTACACTAACATAGGGGGCCCTGACTTACCTAAACATAAAGGGAGCCCTGAATCTAACCTAAACATATGAAGGCGGGCCCTAACTGCCTACCAAACTAAAGGTGAATGTGGCTAGGTACCCACCAACTACATGGGGCTGACCTAACCAACTTATCGGTGGGGTCTACCTACCTAAATAGGGCCTGTTTTAATTACCTGGAGCCTTGCACATTTGTCCAGACTACCTTGGTCTTGTCTACCTACCTGGTAATATAATTGTTAGGGGAGGAACCCCATAGTTGTAGCATAAATCTTCAGGGGGTTAGTCCTCTCCCCACCATCAACCCCTTGGATAATAGACTATACAGTTATGGCTTGTTACCCGCTCTCCTCACCCATGGGAAGTTTGTACAGAGGTGGGAAAAAAAAATAATTTTTTAGGTAAAAAGATGCTTGAAATTTGGGGGATTCTCAGATATTTGTGTTATTTCTGAGGGATGAGTTGTGGCCGGGACAAGTCCTCCATGACGGTGTGGAACGGATGCAGAATTAGAGGAGGGGAAAAGAACAATCAAGAGAACGATTCATCTCGATAGGACATCTACTGGTGAGTCCCGTAGATTGTCAGGGGTTTTTTTGCTTCTAATATTGGATCAGTGCTGTATCACTGTAATGTGATGTGTCCCGTGAGCTGGTGTCTGAACTCTATTTGTGGTCTCTATATGGCGGTGTGTAATTATACCTGAGATGGTGTTGACCTCTATGTGGATCTCTATATGATGGTGTGTAGGTTATACCTGAGCTGGTGTCTGCCACTTTGTGATATCCTATATGCAGTGTTGTAGGTTATTCCTGGAGGCTGGTGTCTGACCTCTATGTGGTATCTATATGGCTGTGTTGTAAGGATATACCTGAGCTGGTGTCTACTCTATTGTGGGTCTCTATATGGCAGTGTTGATGGTTATTCCTTGAGCTGGTTCTGATCTCTATTTGGTCTCTATTATGGCGGGGGGTGTAGGTTATTCCTGAGATGGCGTAGCTGACCGTATTTGTCTTATATGGTGGTGTTGTAGGTTATACCTGAAGCTGGTGTTGGACCTCTATGTGGTTCATGGTAGTGTTGTAGGTTATATTGGCACTAGTTTAGTGGCACTGTCCATTTTCCCTGATTTGTAATGAGGATGTTCGGAGGCGGGCTGCAGCCGGGGTGGATGTGGGAGGGAACCACCTGACCCTGTGATAGGGAGTTACACCCTTTCTTTATTGATGGTTGTTTATTTTAGAAGGTGGTCGAGGTGCGTGACCAAGGAAACATGGAGGGGATATTTGTATGTGGGTGGAGGTGGGATATTGTATGTGGTGGAGGGAATATGGATGGAGCTACTTAGCTCTGTGTCTATGCATATGTTAGATGATCAGATGTAGTGAGATAAGATTATTGACTCTTTGCTATTGTACTACACAATACAGTTCTTTTTTGCATACTGTATTATGTGGTAAAATGGGCACATCTATGTCCTAGAGGCCGTTTTTTTTGCTGGGGGCAGTGCGATCGGTTGCTGGGGGTGGGGCGATCGGGTTGCTGGGGGCGGGGTTTACAGGGGGGGGGCCCAGGTGCTTCAGCTGTATGGGGTCCTGAAATTTCTGTTGGCGGCCCTGCTCTCACCCATAAAGCTCTCCACAGTGCTGCACTCCCATACATCTCCCTCATCTCTGTCTACCACCCTACCCGGGTTCTCCGCTCTGCTACTGATCTATGATTACACACTTCACTCATCCGAAAACACTCCATGCCTCGTCTCCAAGTATTTTGTACGTTATTGCCACCAGTGTCTCTGGACTTGTGTCTACCCCATGGGATCAGGCACACTCGCAACCCTCACCAGTTTTAAGTGTGATTGAAAAAACTCATCTTCTTAGAACAAAGCCTACCAAGATCTCTAATCTGTTATCCCCAACACATTTCTGTCACCACTTCTTTCAACTTCCTGCACCTTGGCACCCACAGGCACTTATCTGTATATAGATGTACTGTAGGGGTGGCAGGTTTAAGGTTTTTCACTTTTTTATGTATATTACCCCGTAAATTTGTAAAATGGCTGTCCATTGTAAACCAAGCACTTTTGTCACTTTAATTCACTCATACACCCTAATAGATTGTAAGCTCTTGCAAGCAAGACCCTACACCTCGCTGTCCTCATTTGTAAGTAGTTTTTTTTTTTTTTTTTATAATGTAATTTCTGGTTTGTCTGTGCTTATTACCTCTATATTGTAAAGTGCTGAGGAATATGTTGGCGCTATATAAATAAAGATTATTATTATTACTATTATTATTAATCTCCACATGGCAAATTACTTCATCTGCTTTTCCTTCCCCCATTTTCCCTTCCCCTTATCTTTTTGATATTTCAATATATCCCAGAGATTTGAGCCTAATGTATTTAAATAAAGCTCTTTTTTACATAAAGCTATAACTGCCTACTTTTTTGTGCCGGGAAACCCTTACGCTAAGCTACTGGGGAGCACTAATGTGGTATCCTTTTCCACTGAGCATAAAACCTCTCCAGAGGTGTGTGAACCCTATGACATTGTACTTTTTACCACACAGCGTTATAAATTAAAACACAAAAAAATAGTAGAATTTATGTTTTTTTACTATCCGTTCTGGAAAAAAAAAATCCTTCATATGGCAAATACAGAAGTTAAAAGGGTTGTTCCACTACAGGCATGATGGCCTATCGCTGGAATACCCCATAAAAGTCAGATAGGAGAGGTTTTGGGACTTGTTCTAGAGATAATTGTGGCTCCCAGAGGTTCTAGAGATATGCCATCAATGTATAATGTGGGACAACCCCTTTAAAGCTTTTAAAATTAGACCAAAAAAAATCCTTGATTATTAACACTCAAATAAGGCTAGTCAGTAAGGGTTAAAGAAAATCATCATACCATGCCCTAACACCTACTGAACAGCATCCTAAACAGCACGGTACAGAGGTTGTCATCATTCATAATGATTCCTGTCCTAATTGGGGTTCACAATATAAACTCCAGAATAACCTATCAGTATGTTTCCATGTTTTTCAAAGTGTGTGTGTGTGGGGGGAGGGGAGGGTACCAACTCTTTGCAGATGTTTTCTGTGGTGAGATTTGAATCCAGCCCACCAGTACTGCAAGGCAATAGTGTTAACCACTGAGCCATTGGGCGATATGTATGATTTTTGGCGCCCAGGCGCCAATTTTATTGCGCGCATTAGTGGCGTTGAATGCGCCTGATTTTATGAACCTGTTCTACTACGGGTCATAGATTTAGTCCTTTCTAGGTACAGAACAACAAATCACGCTCAGGTAAACCCCTTTTAACTTGTTCTACCTGTTCCAGCAGTAATGCGCCCAGTTTTGCCGTTCTCCCGTCATCAATGTGTAGAATTGTATGGTTGTGGTGTGACACGTCCCCAAAACGCCCCCGCATCTTCGGCGTATTACAAAGTGCCACGGGCGCTTCATAATGCGGCTAATTATGGAGTGCGCCTGCTCATACATCAAGCACACAGGGCTGCACCAGTTTTTGGGATGAAAGAATACTGGCGCAGCCTTGTACATACATGTCGCCCGTTATATTCATGCTTATTAAACAAGTCACAGACTTCATTTTAGTTATATCATTATATCTTACGGATGCTAAGATCAGTCTGCTGACAAATCCTCTTTAACTAATCAACTAACAGTTATTTCAATAGAGATTTTCTGGGATTCCAATATTACTTGTAAGATGAGAAAGCTACAGGGCTTTTATGTTTAATTAGAGCCGTCCTTAGCACTTTTAACTGAATTTATTTTACTCATGTTGTCACTTTATCTATACTTTATTCTGATTCTATTTTATATGATTCTATTTGGTAAAAATGAAATAAAATAGAAAACATGTTTGAGAAAGTCTAAGATTCTTGATAAAAGTAACACAAGAAATATTAAGGTTAATTTTAAAGGATACAGAAGTAAGAATACAGCAAGGTACATTATATACTATACACCGTGGGAGAGATATGGTACATCAATTAATAAGTAATACAGAAAAAGACAGCAAGGCTTTTTGAACTGTAAAAAAATAACAAGACAGCATGCCGCTTTTATGGATATAATAGAGCATAGGATGACATATTGTTTAGTCCAATGTTGTTGGGGGCTCTTGGTGACTTGAAGCACTGCATCATTTCATAATTTAGATGAGATGAACCTGGATTTGTCTAGCTATGTCAATATACTACATGTTGTGATTGTTTCTGAGAAAGGGGAGGACCCGGAAACGTCGCAATAGAGCAGCAGAGCGCACACCCCAAACAGCCGTCACAGCAGCGAGGTGAACGTTGTCTAGCAAGCTATGCCAGCTGCTAGTAAAGAGCGCTTGAAACTTCAGCGCTGAAGATACATTTGGATTACTCCGGGACTGGAGACATATAGCCGCAAGTTACCATTATATATAGTTGTGAAATGTCTTTAAGCAAGGCTATTTAGCCGATATGCTATTTTACGTCTTTCATACTTATTAAATTGCATACGTTTTGTAGACACACTGTTGCAAGTGTCTATATTAGGAGTATACCTTTACTGAGCAAATTGACACGAGGTGTTTAAGGAAAGCACCTGCGATTATACTCCACTACTGCGGTCTATATTTTATATGCTATAGAGATCAGAAATTGAATTATAGTGATTGTTCTCTGGACATTATTGTTGTGATAATACATTTACTTTTGCAATTATGGTTTTAGATTTCCTTACTTTCTTTTGATCTTCAATATTTAATCTGCAACAAGCAGAGAATGTTTTCGCAAATCCAAGATTGAAAATGTAGAATTTTAAATAGTCCAGCTATCAAATCCTGCAAGGTACAAAGTAAATAGATAAATGAAACTATGGGATGCCCATCATTCTAGTACGTAGGGATCACCAAACAATATGAAAACATTTGTGACAAGAGAAAGAAAGTGCTTTTTAATTAGAATATCATGGGGGGGTTGTAAGTGGTGGTAAGTGGGTTGCTCATTGAGAATGATCACAGAACATTATGGTTAATCAAATTACTTTTGTCACGGTGCATGCCGTGGCCGCTGCCACAGACCACAGTCATGCCCGTTCCTCTGCTGCGGCCCCTGCGCTTTACTTACCTGTCTGGCTCCTGTCTCTGTTCTGGCGGCATTCCCTGCCGCTCAGCGTTACTCACCAGCCCACGCTCCTGCTCCAGCTCATGTCCATCAGCTCTGCCTCCCGCGCCGTGTGTGCACATCCCCTAGTGTGTGTGTGCAGCAGTGCACGAGCATTTAAAGGGACAGTGTCCTAATTTAATTAACCTGTGACCACTGTTTGCATATGAGGAACTTCCTGCCCTTGCTCCTGGTCAGTTTGTTCTTGTTTTCCTACATAGAGATTGACCCTGACTGCTGTATCACTGCTGATCTCCTGTGCATTCCAGTATGCTACCTGTTACCTGTATCCATTACCTGCTGAAAACCTGTCGCTGCACCAGTCCGTTATATACTGCTGTATCCCTGTCACTGTACCAAGCTTGCTTCTATCCAGGGACTGCGCTACCCGCCTACGGCTACACCTGCGGTGTCCTGTTGTCCATACCTACACCTGCTGTGTCCTGTCCTGCACTTGGGCTACCTCTGCGAGTTATACCATCCACGCTCGCAGGGGTCCAGAGGATCCGCCATATACCGATGATTGACAGGTCGTGACAACTTTATTTTTTTTATAGCATGATATGTGTGATCCAGTCTTGTGAAGCCAGTGGACCAGTAGCACTTAGAGGAAAATGCTGAGCCACAGGGTTTCTAGTCATTGGAGTACTATAGCCTTTCCAGGCATAATAGCTACTATAGGGCCCAGTGGCCCAGAGGGGGCTCAGTATCATCCAATAACTTTATTTATTGTTGTAGGGTGAAACAAGTTGGTGGCTTTCTGCTATGTAACAGAACTCGTTGAGCTCTTTAATATATATGGAGCTAATATTTAAATCTAGTCAAAAGTTCTGTTGTTCAAGGAAATATATCAGCCTGAACTTAACTTTGAAGAAGCTTCCAAAAAAAAAAGAATCAGAGCTAACAGAAGGATAGTCAGACAGAGTAATGTACATAGGGGAACTTTAAAGGAATATATATAAAAAAACAACCACCCAATTAAAACAACAAATCTATATAATGGTAGCATATTGCTTGGCAATATGTGCAAAGCAAAATTTAGATGGTAGCATCCCTTTAAGATTGAGAGGTTTGGCTCTAAAAAGGAGAGTGTGAACAGTCCAGGAGAGGTGCTAGAGCGTTGTTGCATGTTCCTCTGCAGGAAGGGTAATGGAGCTGCTGAAGTAGTAGTGGACTAGAGGTCAGAAAACTGTATGTCCAATGGAAGCAGTGTTGAGCAGAAGGCTGGATAATTTGATGCAGACTTCTGCAGAACATGGACATGAATGTCACTTGTTGAGTATGCTTACATTTCTAAATGAGAAATATTTCAGCAGCTTTACCAAGCATTTGTTGAGCTAACAGGACTATCACTTTTAAATTGGGTCTCGAAGAGCAGGGCCATGGAGGATGGTGGCTTACAGTATGGGCTTACAGTGTGGGCTGCTACTGATGTGATATAGACTGAATGCATTGACAGGCTGGAAATGGTTAGCTCTGTGGAGTTAACTTGGGCTGTGGAAGAAAAGTGGACTCCACTGCTGGAAATTGCCAGGTCACTACACTCAGGGCAGTCTACCACAGCAATGTCAAGTATGTGGTATAGAATGAGCAGGTAATAACACAGTTGGCCTAGTGAAGAGTCAAAGAAGGACAAATTCAATGAAGCACAAGGTCAGGGGAGGTGGCAGGCAAATAGCATAGTTACAGTAAGAGGTAAAACCAGGATCAAACTTGAAGTCATGGAAGAAGATTGTGTCAAACAAAGAAGCAACAGTAATGAGCTGGCAGTAGCCAAGGGGGATTGTCCTTTCAAGTAGGTGCTAGAGTTCTGCCATTGGTGAGGGACACCATTAGCAGGGTTCACCAGTCCTTTCAATTAATATGGTCCAATGCAGATGTGCACAAGTGAGATGCTGATAAAATGCAGCCAACATGGCTGCCTGAAAGAATTACCCGAAAGGGAGTGGCAAACAAGAGTGACAAACAGCCAGTTGGATGCCTCAGCATCTGTGAACAGACATCCATGCAGTGAAGCTACAGTTCCCATTCTGATCTGATGATGATCAACTTTCATGTCATACTTGAAGAAGTACTTTTACCAAATTTGTGTTTATATTTACTGTGACTCGGTCAACAAGTGCACCAACCATAAAATGTAGAAAGAACTGGTAAATGTTCAGGGTAGAGGCTAAACTCTGCTATTGTGTTCAGCAATTTATTGTTACACCCTTGTGGTTAACTCTATCCGTGTCCTCAGATAATATTTGTGGGCATTAGGCAGCACTGTAGGTACAATAAAAGAGGTACCGGGGGAGGAAACGGGCACAAAACTAGTGGTGGCAACAGCATTGTGACTGAGGGTTTATATCGTTATAGAGGGTGGGGCTAGGCTAGAGACATAAGGAGCCAACGATGTCTGGATAGTCAACTATGCAGTCCTCTGGAGAGGTCATCAAGGTGGTTTAGGCTGGATGTACAGTAGATGAAAGTAAAAAATTACTTCAGCCAATGAAGACGTCATCTGTAAATTACTGGATACAACCCTTGGCCCAAAAAAAAAACATAGCAGTAGAGGATGTCTACCCAGAAGTTTTACTTTACAGCCAATACACAATTCACAGAAATGAAACAAAACAAAGTCCGTTCAAAGGCTGAACATTCTGGCTTTGTGAAACATCTCAAACAAAAAAAAGTAAATTATTTTAATTATTGGTATAGAGTATATTTTTCCAGATCAAGCCGGGGAAACAATTATGGAATTACTAAAAATGGAGAAAAACACTATGGAATTATCTCATAATTTGCGTTTATAAAATAAAGCAGCAGATTTCTAAACATGGAAATTAAGCTTCAGTTACAAGAGGGTGTATACACCCCTGGTGAGCTGGTTGACCTTGATAACTGAAAGAGAACATAGCCCCGAAAAGAGCGTTGGCAAGTGAAACAATGGAAAAATCAAATGAAATAGGGTTTATATATACAGAAAAGCCAAATAAAAAAACAGCACTTACACCTAAACAAAAGAAATCAAGGTTACAATATGTTGTAGAATAAAACAAGCAATTAAGGATTCTGAATGATTGGATAAAATTGTGAACTGTGAATCTACATTGGCAACAGAGATGATGCTGTACTTTTTGTCTGGTGTCCTTTTAAAGAAACATATGAAAATGAGGCTTGAATAAAACTAGCACATTTTCCTACCTATTTATGACATTAGATTGTATGTCAGTTAACCCCTTACTAACACATGACTTATAAATACGTCCTGGTGCCAGTAAGGTTCTATGTACATAGAAGGCTGGTGTCAGCTGCTAATTTCAGCTTATTCCCAACAGTAATAGCAGGGAAAGGAGCCAGCTTTGTTCCCTGCTGTTTAAACCCTTATATGTCGTGGCATCTAAATGAATAAGAAACTGTGCCTCCATACCACTTCTCTTCCTGATCAGCACCCCCATGGCAAGACCCCGCATAGTCGATTGGCTAACATGGAGGCTGGGAGCCTTGTGAAGTCTTCCATTGCCACCATGTCTCAAGACAGGAAGTAATTGCACTGTCATCTTTGTACACTCTTCTGTATTACTTATGCAATTCAGAAGGGTGTACGGATGGTCACCCCTCTTAGTGGCCATGTACCCTATGGGGAGTTAAAGTAAAAAAAAACATATGTTTAAAAGTATATCAATATAAAAAAAAATATTAAAAGTTCAAATGACCCTCCTTTTGCCGTTTTACAAAAAAAAAAAAAAAAAAGTTACACATAATTGTTATCGTCGCATATGTAAAAGTCAGATCTATTAAAATATAACATTATTTATCCTGTACGCTGAACACCATAGAAGGAAAAAAATTCCAAATAGCCAAAATTGTAGTTTTTTTGTCATTTCAATTGCCTAAATATTGAAATAAAAAGTTATCAAAAAGTTGCACCTATCCTAAAATGGTACAAATAAGAAGAACCCTTCAGCCGGCAAAAAAAGCACTTAAGTCTATAGGTGGAAGCACAAAAAAGCTGCTGCTGGGCAAATTTAGCAAATAGAGAATGTTTGCAATTTTTCTTACGGTACTAAAACATAACACATACCCTACATATTTGCTATTGCTGGAATCGTATCAACCTGCAGAACACAGATAACACATCATTTGTACTGAAGAGTGAACATAATAAAAATAAAAGCCCCACATACATGGCACAAGTACGTTTTTTTCACATTTTGCCCCACTTAGAATTTTTTGGGCGGTTTCCCAGTATATTCTATGGTATGGTCAATGACACCATTAAAAAGTAGATATTGTCTCACAAAATAAAAGCCCTCATATGTCTACATAGATGTAAAGATAAAAAAAGTTATGGTTCTTGGAAGGTAGAGAGGAAAAAACTTCATATTATTATTATTATCACACAGTAATATTATTAATATTATTATCACACAGTAAGGAGTTAAAAGACCTGTGGAAAAATAAATCATAATCTCAACAGTCAACTCACAGGTATTAATAGATATTATGGACATCATTTTCTCATACCATCAATAGAAAATTATTGTTTTGTGATAACAAACCCAACCAACAGGTCGAATCTCAATCCAATGGAAAATTGAAGTGGAAATTGGTCCATGAATGACTTCCTCATGCAAAGTTGACCTCTCAACCACTGTTCCAGACAGTTGGAAGTATCTTCATGTAGATTTTCTTTATCATTAGCTAAATCCATAGCTGAAGAAATTCAGGTTTTATAAAAGTCTGAAAATAAGGAGCAAAGTACTTACTAGGATTGAGTGACTGTGTATTTTTTTCTGCTATATGATCTGAAAAACATGACATTAATCAAAATAATTTGCCTTTGTTGGTTGGAGGTATTTTTCATGAAAACAGAATGTCCAGCTATTAAACAAACTTTGATTTGTATCACATCTGTGATTTGCATAAAATTCGGGTGACCATCCTCTTTGGCAATTCCATAACTTTTGCTAGGGTTTGTATAATCCTATTTATCCCCCTTATGACCACAATGCATGATTCTGCCTCTTGCATATTCTGTAAACCAGAAGTGAACACCTTGAACCACATGTATGAAAACTGTCTAGGTCTAAAACTCACTTTGTAGCCCATAGCAACCAATCAGAGCGCCCCTCTCATTTTTCCAGAGAACTATATGAAATGAGAGGGGCGCTCTGATTGGTTGCTATGGGCTACAAAGTGAGTTTTAGACTATGTCTACACTTCAGTGGACAAAACACGACCTGAAAATGAATTACTAAAAACGTTCATGAAACTGAGTTTTCTGTCCACTGCCTGTCAAAAGCAGCTGAAAAAACGTCCGTTTTTTGGAGCGTTTTTCGTTTTTTGGAGCGTTTTTTGGAGGGTCTTTGCTCTGCTTTTTAATGTATGCACAAATTAAGCCATTGGATATAAACTACACCCTACAGGCGGAGTTAACATGTTAAGTAGTCACTTCCTTTCGATCACTGTAGCCATTGTGAGCACATTGTCCTTTGTGTGCTGCTGCTGCATGCTACTGCTTTATTAAATTTTGCACCAGATTCCACAAAAACCCACATTATATTTCCATACAGCAAGATAACTGTATTAGCATCAAACTCTGTAAAGAAAAGGATTTTAGCGCCAAATTCCCCAAAAACTTATTATTGCGCCAAATTCCGTAAAAAAAAATATTTTTAGTGTCAGAAGCGTGATCAGTTTATTAGCGCCAAAATTTTTAAAGATATTGAACTAAGCCTCTAAATCCGTCAAAAAACGGATTCTGGCGCCGAAATCCGTAAAACATGTATTTATTTGCGTCAAAAGCTAGATCACTTTATTAGCGGCAAAATCTGTAAAGATACGATTTTTGCCCAAAAGCCATAAAAAATGGATTCTTGCGCCAAAATCCGTAAAAAACTATTTTTGGCTTCAGAAGTGAGATAACGTTATTAGTGGCAAAATCAGTAAAAAAAATTATTTTAGTGTCAAAAAACGTAAAAAAATGGATTTTTGCGCCAAAATCCGTAAAAAACGGATCTTTGGCGTCAGAAGCAAGATAACGTTATTAGCGCCAAAATCAGTAAAAAAAAATATTGTAGTGTCAAAAAACTTAAAAAAACGGATTTTTGCGCCAAAATCCGTAAAAAACCTTATTTTTGCCGTCAGAGGCGAGATAACGTTATTGGCGCTAAAATCTGTAAATTAAAATTCTCTTAGTGCCAAAAAACATAAAAAAGCGGATTCTTGTGCCAAAATCCGTAAAAAACATATTTTTGGCGTCAGAAGCGAGATAACGTTATTAGCGTCAAAAATCAGTAAAAAAATTATTTTAGTGTCAAAAAATGTAAAAATCGGATTTTTGCGGCAAAATCCGTAAAAAACGTATTTTTGGTGTCAGAAGCGAGATAACGTTATTAGCGCCAAAATCAGTAAAAAAAATTATTTTAGTGTAAAAAAACGTATTTTTGTGCCAAAATCAGTAAAAAAACGTATTTTTGGCGTCAGAGGCGAGATAACTTTATTGCGCTAAAATCTGTAAAAAAATTATTTTAGTGCCTCTTGCGCCAAAATCCGTAAAAAACTTATTTTTGGCGTCAGAAGCGAGATAACGTTATTAGCGCCAAAATCTGTAAAAAAAATTATTTTAGTGCCAAAAAATGTAAAAAAAAAAAAAATGTATTCTGGCGCCAAAATCTGTAAAAAAAAAAACCATATTTTTTGGCGTCAGAGGCGAGATAACTTTATTAGCGCCAAAATCTGTAAAAAAAAAAATATTTTAGAGCCAAAAAACGTAAAAAAAGGATTCTTGCGCCAAAATCCGTTAAAACCCCCCCCGGATTTTTGCCGTCAGAGGCGAGATAACGTTATTAGCGCCAAAATCTGTAAAAAAAAATTATTTTAGTGTCAAAAAACTTAAAAAAAGGATTTTTGCGCCAAAATCCGTAAAAAAAAAACGGATTTTTGGCGTCAGAAGCGAGATAACGTTATTAGCGCCAAAATCTGTAAAAAAAATTATTGTAGTGCCAAAAAATTTAAAAAAATGGATTCTGGCGCTAAAATCCCGTAAAAAACGTATTCTGGCACCAAAATCCGTAAAAAACGTATTTTCAGCATCAGTAGCAAGAAAACTTTATTAGCGCCAAAATATGTTTAGAAAAGGATTTTAGCATCGAAATCTGTAAACAGATTCTGACGCCAAAATCTGTAAAAAACGTATTTTTAGCGAAAAAAATATGAATTGCGCAAAAATCGTTAGCGACCAAAGCATGATAATTTGATTACAAAAGGTACAAAAAAGAACTCATCAGACACTTATATGCAAATTTGATAATGAATAACCTTTGTAACACCCACTATAGGTGGGACTTGGGTTTCCTGGGAGGGTTTTCATTAAAAAATCGCGGCAAAAAATGGCGCAAAAACACGCCAAAAAACACGCCAAAAGACGTCCGGCGCTTTACATAGACTCCTGTAGTAAATTTTCTGCCCTGTTCTGCCGTTTTTTAGAGCATGTTGCAAAATACGACCAGTGAAAAAAACGAGCAGAAAAAGAAGCTCAGTGTAGACAGCGGGACGTTTTTACAATAGAAGTCTATGGGAGATGATTACAGTCGTTTTCCCAGCATTTTTAGAAAACGAAAAACGCTGAAAAAATGGACGTTTTTCTGTGCAGTATAGACATAGCCTTAGACCTAGACAGTTTTCATACATGTGGCTCCTTGTGTGGTATTATTATTGGTTATACTGGCATTTGTTTATTGCTGTAGTATTTGATCTCTGTTGGATCTGTGCAAATGATGAATACACAGACTATTTCTTATTAAAACCAATTACACATGCTTTACTCTATCTGTAAAATGGGGGGACAACAAAGGTATTTTGTATTAATAAAGCAAAGGTCAGTATGGAACAAGGCATTATAATCTTTAGCAGTATTTTTTAAGACAAGAAAGTTTAGTCTGTGGAATCAAAAATAAAATAACCCTGATAAAATCAAGTAGTCAATGGGAATCATCAGCATTTTCTGGGCTTATTTGAAAACTGTCACAACTTTCTTCACTGTTAAGAATTCCTTCCTGCCAGTAGACGTATTACATGGTTTTTACTATGTTATAAATCTGGGCATACCTTTTGATGAATCAAATAATCCCAAGATCACATGAGCATAGTACAGGTGCTTTTATGGCCATATTTTAGCAAAAATTCCCAGCCCAACCCATGGACCTAGGATGCTGTTAGTGTGGGTGAAAACAATATACTTAAGTGAAAACTACTGGTAGGAGAAATCCCAATAGTACACAGAATATTGGAAAAACTCAAAGTAGCCTTAGAAATCTGTATTTAAAACCTAACTTTTAATATTTTTCATAAAAGACTTGAAAAATTGGGGATTAGTGAAGACAAAAACCACACATCGTACATAAACTACGAAAAATCCAAACAGGAAAATGGCGGGTAGAGAAAGCTAGCTGGCAAGTAGATAGTAAGGGACAGCCTAAGTTATCCTTAATGGTCCTATCACGCCCTAGCCTAACACAGGGCAATCGCCCCAACAAGGGCGGTCCTGTCAGGAACCTAGCCCTAGATTATGCTAACATAATTCCTATGAGAATGTGTTTTTTACTGTATCTTTAATCCTTACTGATTATTGAATATACCTATTTCTGCTTAACATACTATCCCTTATTGTCCCCTGAGCCGATGCTATTTAGGGACATTAAAACCTGTCGGGACTTTTTTTAAACCATAGAGTAAGGGTTAGCATAATCTAGGGCTAGGTTCCTGTCAGGATCGCCCTTGTTGGGGTGATTGCCCTGTGTTAGGCTAGGGCATGATAGGACCAATAGGGATAACTTAGGCTGTCCCTTACTATCTACTTGCCAGCTAGCTTTTTCTACCCTCCATTTTCCTGTTTGGATTTTTCGTAGTTTATGTATGTTGTTAGTGTGGGTGATCAGACTTGTGGATAGGTTGGAATATGTGGCAGCAATATTGTCTGCTCCTATTATACATGGGTAAAGTTGGCCTAATAGTATTGTTTAAGTAAGTTGCATCCGTTTGATTATATTCCACTTGTGCCATAGATAATGGTGACAGTTATAGGTTTGCAATCTTGGTAATTTTCCTATAGTACATCTTTGTGCATGAGATTTAATTAACAAGGAATTGCTTTGTTTAGGTTAGTATCATGCAGCAGAATTATTAACTAGCCAGAATCTCTTATTTAGTCTTTATTCTTTTCAAATTAGCTGCACAATGGCAAAAAGAGCAACATCCTTCTTTATATTTTAATAGCATCATCGACTTTCATCACCAGGCTCCAACATGGAAACAAATGTAATGTATATGAGATAATTTTGTAAACAGCCATCTATTAATTCTGTGAAAAGCAATCACAGCATACAAGTTCCCTTGCTTGTATGCTGCATTATCTTGTCTCACTTTCAATGGGCTTTAGAGTGAGGAACAAACCTGTCACTGCTTAGAGAAAGAAGCTTAGTGTTCTCAGAGCTGGAGTCACACAAAATGCCACTGCAATTTAAGCAACCGTGATCAAAAGGAACTATCTCAAATCAACAGAAGTCAGGTTCAATCTCTTGTCTCTAATCCAAAACAAGCAACGGACAACATGTTCAAAATAGACAATTTTGTGAAAGTCTTGACCTTTAACTGGGGACTCAAAAGGCTAAGAAATACTCTTCAAAAGAGTTTTACTGGTTTTAGTTTTTAACCTTGAAAAGTTAGAAACTGGCTGAGAGTCACAAAAAAAAAACATTGAAGTGGATGAGAAGTAAACTCGGTGAAATTCATTCAAACTAACAGTACTCAAAAGAACATTGCTAATTTAATGAATTTAGCTGGGTGCATTGCTCAACTATTTCAGTGAACCTGGTTTTCATTATAAGAGGAGCATTAAAAATATCTGGCTAAAAAAACTTTGTAAAAAAATAACTTTAATTTTTAAAAAATATTTTCAAATTTTACAAAAATTTAAATTTAAAAAAGGGTTTTTTAAACAAATGCAAATAAAATGTAAGTCCAGTGTCTCAGGCAGAAAAATATTTTTTTTATAAAGCGTTTATAAAACATTTTTTACAGATTTTTCTTATTTTTTAGCTGAAGCTTTGCACAGTTTCTAAGTTTAAATTTTTGTAATACCATTATTGCTATTTTTCAGGCCTTTTGTTTGGTTTTATTAGATTAAAAATAAAGTTTGAAAAAAAGGGTTTTGGAAACCGCACCCATTAAAGAAAAGTAAATTATCTCAGATTTTGGTGTTAGTACTATGCTGTGGTTTTTTCTGTCTATCAAATAAAATGTATATTAATGAATAAAATAACCAATGTAGTCACAAGTACACTAAGGGCCACATGTATGAAAACTGTCGGGTCTAAGACTTTTCTTTGTTGCCTATACAAAAAATCAACCCTTCCTTTCATTTCATATAGACTCTAAAAAAATTAAAGGGGGCTCTTTTTTGGGTTGCATGGGCAATAAAAAAAGTCAAAACACCTGAATTTTTGCATACAAGCCCTTAATTTTGGGTTTTAAACCACACTGCGCACAGGTATCCAAGTGTCTTTTTGAATATACACCCCACCGGCCATTTAAAATTAGGTACCCCATGCTATAAGGGGTTTGGGCCCCCCCTTTTTTCCCTTCAAAACTGCCCAATTCTTCGTGCAAGTTTCAACAAGTGTTTTGAACGATGCCAATGGTACCAAGGGCCCCAAAAGAGTGCCAAGAAAATATTCCCCACCAGACACCACCACCACCAGCCTAACTTGATACAAAGGGAGGAGGACCAGCTTTCATGTTTTTGACCCAAATTCTGACCCCCACCATCCCAAGTCGCACAGAAATCGGACTCATCGACCAGGCAAAAAATTTTTTTCCAATCTTCTACTGCCAATTTCGATACTTGGGGGAAATTGGAGCCTCAGTTTCCTTTCTTCTGAAAGGGGTGGCACCCCCGTGTGGTCCCTTTTCTGCTTACCCATCTGCCCAAAATTCGCCGACTGTGCGTTTAAGATCTTCTTTTTGCCACCTTGGTTGTAACGGGTTGGGTATTTGAGTCCTGTTGCCTTTCTATCACTCGAACCCCTCGCCCATTCTCCTTTTACCCTGGGATCAAAAAGGCATTTTTTCCCCCCAGGGGCGCCGCTCACTGGGGTGTTTTTTCTTTTTTTGACCTTCTCTTAAACCCTAGAGATGGTTGTGGGGTGAAAATTCCAGGAGAACGCATTTTTTGAAAATCAGACCACCCTTCTGCACCAAAAACCATGCCATGTTTAAAAACACCAATCACCTTTCTTCCCCATATGAGCTCGGGTTTTAAATACAGGAGATTGGCTTGACCATTCACATCCTAAACCTGATTGCCGCCAGTGTTGGCTGATTAGAAATTAAGTGTTAACAGCATTTTGGCAGGGTTACCTAAAAAGTGGCCGTGAGTGTTATTAGTGTAATGACACAGTTTAGCACGGTAATTGACTTTAGCACTACCAAATAAAAACCAACCTGGCAATTGTATGCAAAAATTATATCATGTTTAGCATATCTCTTTAACAAAACATTGAAACTGACCATTAAATGTTGGGCTGCAGGACACCAGGCACATAATTGCAGGGACATCAATCTGGAAGCAAGGCTATGGCAAAGGTAACTGACCCTAACTAACTTTATCAAAAACTTGCCCTAGACCTAGTGCTGACATCAGACCCCCTGTCTATTCTTCCGAAAAATTTCCTTATAAACATCCTTAAGCTACAACTGACCTTAATATGAACAAGCTGACACCAAACACGACCAGGGAATAAGCAGACAACTAGCACAGAGCAACTTAAAATGAACCTATCACACAGATTATGCCCCCCTTGCTGAAGACAGCACAAGCTAGTGACAGAAATGCTTTTTCCAGTGCTGTCTCCCTTATTCTGTAAGGTGCAGCAATTTCAGAGCATTTAAGGCTCAAATCTGGCAGTTCACAGCCTGCTCTGCCAGAGAAGAGTCCAGCTTATTCATGAGCAGGAATTAGCCCGCCCCTCCTATTGCTAGCCCCACCCACCTTCCATTTATTCATAGGTTTCTACCTGTTCAATTTAATAGGTCGAATCAGCCATGAGTGGGTGGGGCTAGTCATGAGTGGGTGGGGAAATCATCTGCTTATGAATTAAGAGGGCCCTTTTCTGGCAGAACAGGCTGCAATCTGCCACATTTCAGCCTTAAATGCTCTTACACTGCTGCTTACAGAATAGGGGACACAGCGCTGGAAACATGTCATTCACTAGCTTGTGCTGTCCTCAGCAATGTCGGCATAACCTAAAAGACAGGTTCTCTTTAACTCCTTCCTGACATAGGATGTACCCATACCTGTCTGTAGTGCTTGGACCAGACCATGCTTTGATCCCAATGTCTTTTGGTGTGTGCTCTGTCAATCGTATGTGCAATATACGAAGATTATATAAGTTTTTAACACTTTTTGTAATAAAGAATACCAATTTTATACCAAGTCGCATGGATCAGATGGCTCTTGAATGCTGGATATTAACTCAAAGAAGTAAACTGACTGAATTACTAAATAAAATCACTACAATTACACTAAACAAAACAGAACCAGATAGAAGATACTAGATGACTGGAACAAATACTAGCAGACTCCTAGCCATTGAGTTTCTGTGCCAAAATCTACGCACAAAGCTTTCTGGTCAGTTTTTGAGCAGCCCCATTGCTTTAAATAGTGAATTTTCCAACGTTGTTGGCTTTTGTTTCATTCATTTTTTGAGATAAGTAAATAAACATTGCTACATCTTAAATGGCCGACTTTCAGGATATCACTTTGGCGTGAAATTTTTACATTTTCAATAAATTCCACCCAAAAGCCAAATATCCCTAACTTTTTGTGAGTAGTATATATGAATACAACACCATCTAAGTGACATTGGTGAAAATGGGGGTGGTGTGGCGCATGTAGCACTTGCGGAGTGGTAGTGTCATTGAAGACAAAAGTAATTGTGTATGAGAACAGCTCTAGTTTAATCATACATTTTTATATGTATTGCCTGATATCTAAATACATATTTCCAGGGATGTACAATGTTACAAATGTAATCTCTGCCTTGAAATAGTGATCAGTTTCTTGCATCCTTGCACAGATTTCAAAAATAGAAGCGCCTTTATAAGTAGGTTGCAATGTTGCTAATTAGTACTTGAAATGAATTGTGACACAGCTCCTAACTAGAAACAAAATAGGCATTGAGAGATGAGACAGAGTGACAGTAAAATGAAAGGTATTGTGAGCCAGCTGTCATCTCTCACTTCATTAACAAGGAAACATGTCTGTAGCTTCTAAAATAATGTTTTTAATGTATGAGCAGGAAGAGCTGCGCCAATTCAGACTAACAGAGAAGGCACCTTGAAGAAATAAATGAAAGAGGTAGGAGTGGAGAACTGGAGACGTATGAAGCAGTCGCAGAGTAGGGTAATACTGAATGTACCAGAGAAACCGGCTGCACAGTGTTCCACAGAAACTGTTTTTTGTGAAGCAAATAATTGATTGACATGACAGGTAGTATAAAAATAACACAAATACATTGGAAATCATTAAAAAAAGGTTACAAAGGTCAGAGGTATAACTTGCTTTTAGGCCTGAAGCAATAGTGTAACCCACCACATACCATACACCACTTATAAAACTGGCCTGTTCTTGTGTGGCAGATATCAGGGCCGAAGCTTAAACAAGGGGTTGTCCGGTGAAACAAAGAAACAAAATCAGCAATGGCTTGGTTGAGTCTTAATTCATCTCCCTGTGCTTATTTACTAGTGCACCTCAAAAAATTAGAATATCACTGAAAAGATAATTGATATAAATAATTTAAGTCCAATAGAGAAAACCATATATTGTATAAATAACCTACACAAAAAAGGGGCAGATAATAATGTAATCCAAAGGTACTAAATATCCAACACACCAACAAAAATTACCTTGGTATAAAAAATCAACCTTTATTGATATATAACAATGTAAAGTATGTAAAACATACAATAATATTGCAAACGCCACATAATGACAAAAACACAAAAAATTACAAAAACCACAAAACCACCCAACAAAAAACCACCCATCTCCTCAGAACCAGAAGGTTAATAAGCCCACCACTATAGTAAATAGGCTAAGGAATGTACTATAATCTCAATAAAAAGTATATATTGCATACTTAGCCAAAAAGCCAACCCGTGTCTGGAGAGGGGGTGCTGCCCCTCTCAGGTATGCATAGATGTAAGTAGAAAGGAATTTAAACCTTTTTACTGGAGGCCCCTCAACATAGACACTGTGGCGTCTATTAATTAAAGCCACGTGGTCTAGATGGCTCTATTCATACATTGAAATATTACTCCTTGAGACAAGATTCTTTGTTTGAGAAGAGATACACCCAGAGGTGTGCTGCATATGCTTAATTTAGGTTCAAAAGTAGCGAATAGGAACTAGCCAGTTATTTCATGGTTTAAATTGATTGGCTGATGTATTGCAGACAAAAGAGGGGGTTTTGAGTTATAAAAGCTAGAACTCGCTTGGAGGGATATCTCTGTATATGCCACATGCTGTATACCATTATTGTCTTGAATAAATCCTAGATATTTTTACCTGCCACTGATTTTCAATTTGAAAACCCAATCAACATCTGAAGACTATTTTGGTGACTACATCTGCATTCTTTTTTACTGAGGATCCCATTGTAAAGGGTTGGGTCGTGGACACACCCTCATCCCTGCGCTGTCTGCCGAGTGGTCCTCGGGCCAGGGGTGTACCCACAGCTCTGTCCCCTACTCACCTCACCACGCTCCTGTTACTGGGTGGGCACGTGGCCTTGTAGTTAAATTTAAAGGGACAGCGTGCCGGTGATTTGCTATCACCGGGCGTTGTCTCTATTTAAGCCCTGCTCTTTCCTCGATTCCCTGCCAAATTGATAGTGCACTAGAGCCTTGAGAGGAAGCGTTCCGTTATCGTTATAGCTATTTTGTGTATCGTATCCTTAGCCTCCGTCCCTCGACCACAAACCTTTGCCGCCTGTTGTGACCTTCCTGCCTGTCCCTGACTACGAGCCTGCTTCACGATTTTGTACCATGCTACACCTCAGCTGCCACTGCAAGTGGGTCACGTCAGGGGTAGCGACCTGGTAGTGTTCCGCCGCAGCAAGTCCATTCCGCTTTGTGGCGGGCTCTGGTGAATACCGGACCTACTTAGACTCCGCTCCCTGGCATGGCTTATACCACCGCTTGCGGTGGTCCAGTGGATCCACATCTCTAATCTGGCGTTTGATAGGTCCACCGTTACAGTTCGATTCGGCCATGGATCCCACTAAGGTGCCTCTGCCGAGCGTCTCTGACCTCACCACTATTGTGGCCCAGCAGTCGAAGCAGACTGCGCAACAGGAGGAGCAGGCTAAACAACTATCTGCCATGATGCAGCAGCTCCTCGCCACTCAGCAGCAGCAGCTGGTTTCTATGGCTCCCTCTGTGGTAGCTCCAGTTGTCCATTCCAACAAAGTTTGATGGGAACCCTAAGGCCTGCAGGGTTTTCATCACCCAGTGCTCTCTTCACGTGGAATGGCCAGGCAGTTCCCGTCTGAAAGGTCCAAGGTGTCCTTCGTGGTCAGCCTACTCTCCGGAAAAGCCCTGGTCTGGGCTACTCCTCTCTGGGACAGAGGTGTCCCGGTCACAGCCGATCTCGCTGTCTTCCTGCAGGAATCCCGCAGTGTCTTTGAGGAACCAGCCCTTGCATCCTCAACCGAGACCGCGTTGTTGAACCTACGGCAAGGGAACTTCTCTGTAGGAGATTATGCAGTGCAATTCCACACACTGGCTTCAGAATTATCCTGGAACAATGTGCCGTTGTGTACCAGGTTCAGGAAGGGCCTCTCCAACCAGATTAAGGATGCCCTCTCTACCAGTGAACCTCTGTCATCCCTAAGTGAGCTAATTTCTGGCCACTCGTATTGACATACGCTTCTTGGAGAGACAGGAGGAGCTCTGTCAAGCGCGTGAATCGGTCTGGTCTTGTCGTCTACCCCATCTTGCTCTGGTGTTTCTACGGCCTCCACTGCCTCTTTCCCAGCCGGCCACAGAAGAGGCCATGCAAATGGATAGAGCCCACCTGACTCTGCGGGAACTATCTCGACGACGTGAGGAGTACCTGTGCCTCTGTTGTGGCAGCCCGAACATGACCGCAGGAATTGTCTGCTTCGTCTGCAATGTCCGGGAAACACAAGCACCTAGGCTTCATGGGAGAGGTGTCCCTATGTGTGAGCAATCCCTCTCCACGTCTCACTTTGCTGGTTCAGATCACAACAATTTTTGGAATCTCGTTCCAAGTCGCCACTTTTGTGGATTTGGGATCAGCCGGAAATTTTATGGACGCTACCTTGGGGGCTAAGTATCGTCTCCCAGTGGTCTGCTTAGACCAGCCTCTGGTCATCTCCTTTGTTAGCGGTGAACTACTGAGTGATTCTATCCACTTTTGGACGGAACCAGTGTCCCTTCAAGTGGGAGCCTTACATAAAGAGAAGATCGCATTCTTCGTGTTACCCCATTCTTCCTTGGCAATCCTTGTGGGTCTTCCGTGGCCGCAGTGCCATGCCCGTATGCTCGTTTGAAAAATGGGCGAAGTTATGCATTGGGGCAAGACTGCCAATATCACTGTTTAGTGGCACCTTGCCCGGTATGCCCCACTTCTCCACAATCGTCTCCAAAACCTCTACCGGGTCTGCGGGAGCAGTATCAGGATTTTCAGGACGTCTTCTCCGAGAAGCAAGTGAAGACTCTTCCTCCTCATCGTCCCTATGATTGCCTTATATATCATCTCAGACAAGGGTCTGCAGATGGACCCCACTAAACTGTCTGCCGTCCTGCAGGGGCAGTCCTCTCACAAAAAGGCCTTAAAGGCAAGACCCGGACCTGCAGTTTCTTTTCTAAAACATTTTCTCCCGCTGAAAAGAACTACACTATTGGGGATCGGGAATTAATGACCATCAAGCTTACCTCGAAAAAATGGCGCCACCTCCTGGAGGGTGCTCATCATCCTGTGAATATCTTTACGATCAAAAATTTTCCCAAAATTCAAACAGTAAAATTTTTTGGCCCGGGAAAGGGGAAAAAGGCTTT